>MU204420.1:6084038-6095427 GCA_017309775.1 Paedocypris sp. Pulau Singkep
CTCCCTCCCTCCCTCCCTCCGTCTGTGAAAAAGCCAGTGGTGGAAGACTAACAAAAGGAGAAAAGGCAAAAGGCAAAGTTTGTGAGCACCCTGACCCCGGTCTTTATCGCCCCGCGATGTCTTCTATTGATGTCTGTCCCGAAACTGTCTATTTGTCTCTCTCTACAAAATATACCGCAATTTAATGAATAAATATATTTATATTTTTTTAAATAAAATTCATGAGTTAATTTTTTCAGCACAGTTTTTTGTCTGCCCAATGGTGGTCAAACTGAGGTCGGTTTTGAGTTTCCTGTACCGTATAGTGAAACTCGTCCTATAGAGAACAAGCCTAACCAGTTGCCTCAAGAGCTATTTTAAGAATGGGAGGGCATGATGGGGGAGGGTCTGTGTCAAGGCGCTTTCTGCTGATTTCAGCAGGTTTCAGACGTGTCCAGACCGCTCTCTACAACAGGTACTGGTTGCATTTCTTGTTGCAAGCAATTGTTGTCTTACTTTTGGTGGAAGTCATAGATTTCAGGAAGGTTGCCGAAGAGAACATCTTTCTTGTTTTCAAGGGACGGGGGGATCAAGTAGATCAGCTCAGGGTCATCCAACGAAGCGGCGTAACCCTGCGCACAGACGCACAAACATTTTAATGTATTAATAACATGTGCTTTTACATGGAAAAGTGATTATATCAAACATCTGAACTGGTTTTGGATACTCATGATTATAATATATATAGGCAGAACACAGTAAATACACAAGTTACACACAACCTAAACTTAATATAAATATCTACACGTATACTATATTATTAAAATATGTAGCATTCATTTACGCCTGTTTAAATAAAAATTAGGCTGGATTATTCTTTCAATAAAAGTCAAATTTTGAATGTGACCATTTAAAATTTGACATTAAGAATTTTGTCTGACCCGCTCATTTATATAGTCAACATAACCAGAATATCTTCTTGTTATTGTTATTTGGCTTCTTCTTGTTATCATTTACCTCTATGATGCTCTGCAACTCTTCCACATACAGTCGTTCTGTCTCGATCAGTTCATTCATTATGTGGCTGTTTGGGGGGAAATGACAAAAACAATAAATAACTGAGACTTGTTGAGTTATTAAAAAAGGAAGAAAAAAAATACTCACATACAAAACATCAGTAAATATTTCTACATGCTTATTCAATTGTACGTACATGTACACATACATTCATTTGTATATATATATATATATATATATATATATATATATATATATATATATATATATATATACATATATATATATATATATATACACACACACACATATATATATATATATATATATATATATATATATATATATATATATTTAGAGAGAGAGAGAGAGAGAGAGAGAGAGAGAGAACAGGTATATTTTATATTAATTCATATACTGACTGTAGAGATACACACACACACATACACACACACATTCCCATTCACAAACTAGCTGACTTCCAATTAGCTACTGTCTAACTAGTAAATGGCTACTCTGACACCTTAATTGCCCTTTCAGCAATTACATTTGATTTGATCATGTGATCTGGTGCTTTCACACCTGTAGTTGGGCTCATTTGGTCCGGACCAAGGACTACTATAATGATGCATTGCTGCATTTCTCTGTCATTAGTCCCCTTTCACAACACACCGTAAACAGTCTGTCACAACACTATTTGCTCTCATCCGAACCAAAATTTAGTCATGTGACAACATTCACGTCACTCATTGGCCAGAGGTGTCCTTTTAATATTTCGAAACTGCTTTTCAACTAATCAGAATTGCGGGTAAATTCCATAAATAAAGCAAATATACAACTATAATAAACTATAAAATTATCGTATTTATTTTGTATTGTTCGCTTGAGACAAACGTTTATCATATACACGTATTTATATTTCGAGAGTGTAGCGTGGTAAAGGCGCTTCACACTTCACGATCGGAATCGGAGATATTCCTCAGCGCAGCGTCACTACGGCAGCGGAATTTAGTCAAAATGCGCAGACGTTTTTGCATTTGGTACGGTTCAAGTTCAAGCGGTCCGACCGCTTTCACGCCACAATCGAACCGTAGCAGAGTTCGTTTGGAAGCGCACCCAGACCAGCTTTTTTCCTTGGTCTCTGTACGCTTGTTTGGTCCGCTTTTGATGGGGATCAGAGTTCAATTGTCGCTTTTACACCAGCCCAAACGAACCGTCCGGTACCAAACAGGAAAACGAACTTTGGTGCGATTCAATCGAACTACAAAAGGCAGGTGTGAAAGCGCCAAAGCAATGAGCTGTGAGGATAGCACAGGAGTGCGGTCTCTATACAAATCAGACGGCTTCTGAATGTCTCCTGGTACTTTTCTTCTGCGTGTTTAGGGATGTTCTTCTCGTCCCGCCCAGAAAGCGCCTCTCAAAGACCCGCCCTGCTAACAGCTACACACTTCTGCTCTCACAACTGTTGGAACAGTATCACAGAGCTTCAAAACCGACAGACTCGTGGTTTCACTGGTAAGTCCCTTTTATTTGAAACAACTTTCTTTTTGACTTGGTTTTAAACTCTCAATGTACATGTGCGCTGTGCCTGGTTCAGCATTCTTGTTGGAGCAGCATGGGGATATTAGTTTTGGAAGCCGGACACAAATGTATTTTTCATTGGCGTGTCAGGCTTTGGAGACTTCATGTTAAATTTACACAGTGACTGTTGAGACTGAGACTCTTCTGAATTGAAATGTCAGCATCTGATCATTCAGGTTTCCAACATACCTGTTAATGCTCACCAGTACTGAGAGAGTATCTGATCAAATACCTTTTCTGTGTTCATAAGGGTCACATGCCAACTAAAATCCTATCGCAGACTTGATGACATTTAAACGTGTCTTTTGCGTCATCACGCAAAAGAAATTCAAGCAATGCTGATGTTTGGGACACAAAAATGTGTTAAATGTTTAGGTTAAATGTGATCCGTATTTCTTTATCTACGTTTAACACGTGATCAGAATACCTGAACTAAACACACATACACACATGGTTTCTTTTATATGTTTTTTTTTAGGATATTCCTTTCAGATATATTTAAATACACGTGACACATTTTTTAAAAGTTTTTTTGTTTTCATTTGTATTTTTCATACTTCTAAACTCGATAAATAAATGACTAATTGTTTATGTTAAATTATAAATTGATTTTATGTTAAATTAAATTGACAATTCTCTCTCTCTCTCTCTCTCTCTCTCTCTCTCTCTCTCTCTCTCTTTTTACAAACACAAACACACACACACACTGTCAGAAAGTCTGGGCTAAGAAGGAGATTGTGTGTTTCAAGTAACAACTGCTTGTTTCTTTTTGTGTTTCCCACTGTTCTATCACTTTCTTATGATCAATGACAATACAATAATTGTGTAGTTGATATGTTTTTACTTCAGTATTCACTTCAATGGAGGAATATGCCACGTGTTCTTTGTAGATATGAATGTTTGATGCCAGATCAGCTCCACGGAACTCCGTGGCAATCAGACTGATGTAAACTGATTGTTTGTGGTCAGTTTAGTTCGTTACCTGCTTTCCATCGGAGGAGACTCGGCTCTTTTAATAAAAGGCCTTTTTCTCTGGCTAATCAAGTTCCTGTGTTTCTCTGACCAGAAACCCCTTCGGTACTGCGACCGCAAGCAAAGATCCCAACTATCCGTTTCACAATCCTTAAATCTTCAGTTGTAAAAGTGTATATGTATAAAATATGACGGATAAAATTAAAGATTGACCAACAAATAGTATATTACCTTTATAACCATTAAATTAATCTGCAAGATAAAGCCAAAGTGCATTTAGCTGGTCAAGAGCCAGGAACAAGCAGAAGCTTCAGCCGGTTTGTTGACTGATCTCTGTCGACCCAGGCACCAATAATTTAGGGTGTGTTAGATTGCCTTTCATTGTGATACGCCTTTGAGTAGATTTGCTGCTGTAATGACCTTTTTCGTTGTTGTGAATGTTTTACACCGCCCTCAGCAGATCAGTCGGTTAAAGCCTGATTTTATTCTGTTACGCTGAGTCTGCATGTGCTTTCATTCAGGAAATCCACTTAGACAAGTCGCCCCGCCACTGGATTCAACCGAGCTCTCGCAACAGATGACATGTTGAGGACAAACAGTTATACTGATCATGAACTTAACACCTCAAATACACTGCGACTGAAAAATAATGTCCATAAATATGGATCTTTTCAAAACAAATGTGCTGTTTTATGATCAATGAAAGAAAGCTTGTCTAAAGAAAGTTGTTTGGGTTTTCATCTACGAACTCATGTGTTGTGTGTGTCCAACTGTTTTTAAGAATGAGAAAAGTGAATGAGTTTGTCAATACGTCCACTAGGAACCGTATCAACATTGTTCATTTAACAATCCAGGAAGGCTACACACACTAAACTGGAGCTGTTATAACAATAAATTATACATTTATATATAAACATTGTATTTTGAACAGTTTTTATTTTTGAGATTTGACTCTGATTTAATCCAATTCCGGTGCAATCAAAAATCACGCTTTGTCTGTTTCAGTGTGTATATAATTATAGATTTTATTACTTATAAACGTTTCAGCTATCGTTTCAGATATTAATGTTACTTTACAGTCATTTGGCAGACGCTTTTATCCAAAGCGACTCACAAAAAGACTTACAAAAGCGACTTACAAGCAAAGCGACTTACAAAAATGTTCTATAATAATAATAATAATAATAATAATAATAATTAATTGAATTGAAATTGAATTGAAAAATCCTTTATTAGTCCCACAGCGGGGAAATTTCACATATAATAATACTAATAAACAGTGTGTGCACATTTCTTTATTCTAATTATTTGACGGTGTGTTTTCATTTCCAGATCCTAATCCTCTCCATGTCCACAAAAATGTGGGACCATGCTTGCGTTTGCCCGGCACTCCATCGAGAGCACCGAGACGACTAAAATGGAAATCAGTCTTGGCCAACCCTGGAAAAGCACAGCATACAGAAATTCCGGACTGAGCGTGAGAGTGTCCACAAATAAGCAGCATGTTTATGAAATGCAGACGAGTCCGAAAATGGCATCTAATGCGGCTTGCCTCCTTGTGCTGTGTCTTTTCTTTCCTCATCATTTATTGGGACCACGTGGACCACAACATTGTGAGCCACGTCAAGTCCTGCTCGTATCGCTATTTGATCAACAGCTATCAATTCATTAACAAGAGCCTCAGTGTCAGCCAGGAAGACGCCGCCAGATATGGTGACTTTCCATATTTGCTGAAACCAGAGAGCATTTGCAACGACAAGGATGTTTTTCTGCTTCTCTTTGTGAAATCCTCTCCAGGAAACTTCCAAAGGCGACAGGCCATCCGCTCCACCTGGGGCAACGAGTCCTACATAAGTGAAAAACTGGGCGTTATTGTGAAGGTGGTGTTTGCAATGGGAGTTCATCCAGATCTGCCCTCAAACAGTGTCCTGCAGGAGGACCTTCACAAGGAACACGAGAACCACGGGGACCTGGTTCAGCAGGACTTTCTCGACACTTTCCACAATCTGACCATGAAGCTGCTGCTCCAGTTCCGCTGGACTCACGAAAACTGCGGCCACGCCCGCTTCCTCATGTCAGCCGATGACGACATCTTCATCCACCTTCCCAATCTGGTGGGCTACCTGCAGGAGCTTAGCAGGCAGAACGTTCGAGATCTCTGGGTGGGCCACGTCCACAGAGGAGCGCCTCCTATTCGACTCAAGAGCAGCAAGTATTACATGTCCTTCGACATGTACCAGTGGTCCTCATATCCAGATTACACGGCCGGAGCTGGGTATGTCGTCTCTGGAGACGTGGCGGCCAAAATCTACCAGGCCATGCTTTCTCTCAATGCCTCCATGTACATTGACGACGTCTTCATGGGTATTTGTGCCATCACAGCGGGGGTCTCGCCTCAGGAACATGTGTACTTCTCGGGCGAGGGAAAGACGCCCTACCATCCTTGCATCTACGAGAAAATGATCACCTCTCATGGACACGAGGATGATATCAGGTATCTGTGGAAGGTTGCCACCGCGCCACAGGTGAAGACCATTTCGTCTGGGTTCTTGGGGAAACTGTATTGTGGTGCTGTGAAAACGATGCTTCTTTGCAAGCCGTACTTTTCAAACACCTACTCGTGCATGGCGGCTTTTACATGATGCTGGCCCGTAGCACTTTGTCGATTCAGTATTCCATCACTTGTTTACTTTTGGATTTTGATATTAAATGTTGTCACCTTTCAGATGAATAAAAGCTTTGCATGTAGACTTGTTTGCTTAATATATATATATATATATTTTTTTGCTATTGCTATCTACGTCTTCCGCCCATTTCTTCAGCCCTCGTTCCTATTAGTTCCCAACACAAAAACTGTAATTTTTTAACTCATTTTTTTCCATTTGTGCTTTCATGTGTGTACAAATAACCCAGAAAAAATTATGTAACCATAGCAACAAAAATGTTGGCTGTTGATTGGTCAATTACCCACTTTGCACAAGATCATTTTGTACATTGGTTTGTGGCCAATGATTTACCAACAATCAGATGCTTTTATCTCTTCAGAATCTCTTCAGAAAGTCAGTTTGCAGTAGTATCACTCAGTACAGTAACGGAGTAGTTAATTTACAGTTTTGCAAATGTTCCTCTTCTGAGGAAATCAGACGAGTAATATTACGAGTAAGGATTAGGAAAACAAACAAAAAAAAACCATGTCTTCCTTGTGACAAAGACAGTTCCTCATGTTGAAGTAGAAGAATGATATGTCGGTCTGCTTTTAAGGATGAATTGTAAAAGAGAATCTCGCAAAAGATGTCTAGTTCACCTTTCTTCACAAAAACAAATCTTGAAGTGCTTAAACATTTTAATGAGCAGCAGTTACAAAAAAACTATACCTGAATGAAAATGATCTTGAATGCGTTTTTTAAGGAAACAAGTTTTTTTTATAAGACATTAAATTTAAATTGTGAAAAGACACTTTGGACGTGGCACAATATGACCTGCCACTGTAGATTTTTCCCCTATTGTTAAAGTAATGCTTAACAGGAATTATCAGTTATATTTTTATATAAACTAATGTGTGTCATGCTTCTGCTAAAAACGTTTTTGAAAGCATTTGAAATGTGTTAATAACAGTTATATAACAGGTGCTAATAACAGAATGTGGTTGTCATACAAATCTTTTGCGTGAAATGAAGATATTTATTTTTTTGTTGAATTGTGCTATCTTAATGACAGGGCGACAAGTAGTTCACCAATCAGAAAACCTTAAACATCTCTATAATTACTATAATGTGAATGTATTACAAAATGAAGGAACCAGAGTTTGTAAGATTGAATAAAATTGGCTTCCCAAAAGATGTAATGTTCAGAAATAGTCATTTCTATTCTTTTTACTCTTTTACAGTTTTAATATAGATTTAAAAATTTGAAATCATACATTTTATCCACTTTCTGCATTTCACTTTCACAAATTGGAATAATGCATGTTGTTTAATGTGTTTTTATCTGTAGCCCTGAAAAAAACAAATTCTAATTGTTTAAACAAATAAATGTTCTATAAAAAGCGTACTACTGATGTTTACTCAGTACTCTCAGTAATACTTTCAATAAAAGACCGTTATGCTGTCAAAACTCAGTTCCTGTGTTTCTCTGATAAGAAACAGCATCTGACTCGTGACCACAAGATAGAGGCCCAGCTTAATCTTGTTCAACTAAAATCCATTTTTTTAAAGTAAAATATTAGAATGGGGAAAAACAGTTCAAGAAAGTCTGTCTAAAGATGGAGACCATGTGTTTTCATTAACAATTGTATGCATTACCTAAGGTGTATTTTCCACTGTCCTTTCCATAAGTAATGAGTTGACAAAATTGATGGTTAATAATATTAGTTTAAATTAGTTTGGTTGTTTATTTATTTGTTAATTCAAATGACTTTACTGCTATGAACGCATGTATACCATCGAGCTTGGTTCACAGCTAAAAACCATGTGACTCAGGCCGAGAAAGCGATCACGCAATGATGTATTGCAGAGAAACGAAAACTTTTAACACTTGCATCAGACTCATCTGGCACTTCAGTTGTCTGGTCATATTCCCACCATTATTGCTGCAGATCTATTGACCTTAAAACCAAACCAGAATTTTCTAATTTTTGACTGATCTGTCATCATTCTAACCAAATATCATTCTGCTAGGGGACTTTACAAACAAAAATGTGAATATTGAAAATGAAAAAGTAAATGAACATTATAGGCATGGAAAGTGAGGGTGAGGATAAGGAAAACACTGTAGGAATAGTTGTACTTCTTGAGAGAAGGACAGTTGAATTGTCATCATTTTGAAGCAAAAAAATGACGTAGTTCGGCTTTTAGAGTCTCGCAAATAATTAAACATGTAAAAATAAGTAACTTGAAAAAACATATTTGTAACTATAAAACAAATTAAACTGACTAAGTAACATGTTAACAACTTATTCTAATAATTCTATTGTAAATATGTATATAATTAATGTTTTATAATTTTTTTTATAAAATAATAAAAATACAAAAGAGTGACTTTAGCATTCATAACCATAATATTTTCAAAACTGAATGTTGTATGTTAGCCTGAATGGTAAATGGTAAACTGATTACATTTATGTTAAATATGACTAAATATGACACCAATAAATCACCATATATAAATTCAAACTGTGCAAAATATCTTAAAATGCAAATTACTAGTTAGCTTGTAAAAACTATGGTTAACTTTGAATATGCAGGATAGCTGAAGCAATAAAGCAAAAATCTGACCATTACTTTAAACAATGAAAAATAATACTTTCTTATATATAGAATTCTTCATTATTGTTATATATTTTCAATCCCTGTTCAGGTCAAGACAAAACAGGAAGCAATCACTAACGTCAAACAAAAAGCAGAAGGACAGTCATGAAATAAATGTTACATTCTATTTCACATGTGCTATCACAATGCTGCATGTGATGCAAAAAAAAAAAAAACAGTTCACTATTCAAGTGACCTGACTAACACCTATTGAATGGAATAAAGAATGTACAGCAAATCTGCTTAAGGGAACAATTGCAAACAAGTTAATCCAGTACAGTAAAAAGACACCTCTGTTTAGTATCACGCGTCACTAGCAACCCTTCGCTTGACTCACTGCTCTGTGACGTAAGCACTGATCTAGAATAATCTTTTATCTGTTAGGATTTTTATTCCATCAGATCATGAATGCAATGCTTTAAATGCCCAAGTAGTTCTACTCAAGGTCATCATCGCTGTATTTACACACACACATATCAGTGGCGAGTCATTTCTGAAGGCCTAAAATATCAATCCATAATATCAAGCTTGTGATTGTGGTGTTGGTTATACTGTACATATGATCAATGACTTTTTATGTTTAAAAGTATTTTTGTTTTAAAGCATTTAACCAATCACATTCAGCCACCTTTTGATCCCAGAGCCCCGCCCACACCTGCAGTTTTAACCTGAAGGCTCAGTACGCACAGAAACACACTGCGGTGTGACTTTATCTCCAACCAATCATTCTCAATGATCAATCAATTTATTATCAAGATAGATTTTATAACCAAAAATTAATTAAGGGACGGATTAATTCAGACTGGGAGCACTGCTGAAGGCCTAGTTGAGAATCTCATGGCCTGTCACTGATACATAAACACACACACATGCAAATTTTCCTCCATTGCTTTTTTTTTTTGCAAAAGAAAAAAACGCGTCTAAAATCATACCTGCGTCTACTTGAAAGTGTCTCTTCCGTCTCATTGCTCACAACCACGTGGCTTGACCCCCCTTGACCTTTTTCATGCATGACCTCAATCTGAAGAAAACAAGTGGGGTTTGTTTGTTTTTTTTTATCACAATATATAATGTAAGTGTATATTTTTCAGAAGACTTATAAACATGCGAACAAAGAGACATGTCACCTTGATGCCGCCTTTAGCTTTGCGAATGTTTTTCCGCTTTGCCAGGTCTGTGTCATTGGGCTGTTTGTTTATGAAGGAGTTTTCTACGGTTCGGCGATTTGATGCTGTGGAGTGTTAAATAAACGTTATTCTCTTATACAAACTGTTAAAAATGCAGTGTAGCTTTAAATTGACACCTCAGTCAAACTCAATGTAGGTTTTAAAACGTGCCGAAGAAAAAAAAAACACCTAACCGCTTTTGAGGTTTTAAACTTGCTTGCAAAGTGAAACAAAGACCATCTTCGGTCAAACTCACAAGGAGCAGGAGGATGCTGGGTTTTAGATGAACGTTTTGGTGAAGATTCTGGTCGGGGTGCAACAGGTTGCACAGGCCTTTGCTGCTTTGCGGAAAGTTTCTTCAGACTGGCGTGTCTTTTTTCAAACATTTCTTGCACATCATGCAGCCTCTTCAGAGTCGTTTGAACTTTGTCCTACAAGTAGAGCAATCAAATTAAAGGTTAACTGAAAAACTTGACCCAAATTCAAGACAAACAGAAAGTCGTCGGCACAAAGAGTTTGATGATGAAAATAAAGCAACAAACGTTAAGTTTTAATGTATAACTTGAAGGTAGATGTTTGTTTATGTATAGATGTATAGGTTTCATCCTCAAACACACACACTTTACACACCTTGACCAGGTCTGAGAGGACCATCTCGTACTGGTTGCTGAGGTCTTTGAGTTGACCAAGCTGCTGATTTTTGGCAGCTTCCATGTAGCTCTTGATGTCCTCCAGCGCCGCTTCTGCACCTTCTTGAGTCTGGCATCGGTCTACAGGCTGAGATGCCAACAGATATACCCCACTCTCACACCACTGGACCACCTGGACACACACACACACAACCATTTCTCAGTCCTGAATGCAAGTAAAAATATGCTTATTGTCAAATTTCATATTTAATAAATATGCGTGTGTATGTGAGTACATGTTTGTTTGATTTTTTACGCCATTTTTAGCTTCCACGGCTATATAAATGGCAACATGATATTTGACGATTGTTCTTTTCATAAATCAATACATCTCTAACACAGTTTATGAATATGAATAAAACACACAACTTTTCAAAACGACTTCAACAAATTAAATACAATCTTTCACTTTGATTTCTGTTAAAAATTGTAAAAATGGTAAAACGTTCTTAAAAACATCTGTTAAAACATTTCCTGAATTAAACCGTTGTCTAATATCACATAATCGCTTACAGTCAATTAAAATATGCTTTACAGTCAAAATATTCCCGCATTGATTACAACGTGGTTTTTCCTCATCCAATAATAAGTATGAATGTGTGATTCTAGAGTGTCCTATTCTACATCTGGTAAAAACAACTTGATCCTTTCGGTTATCAAAACCATAGTTGAGTCTTTT
>MU204420.1:6095527-6181424 GCA_017309775.1 Paedocypris sp. Pulau Singkep
TAAACCGTTGTCTAATATCACATAATCGCTTACAGTCAATTAAAATATGCTTTACAGTCAAAATATTCCCGCATTGATTACAACGTGGTTTTTCCTCATCCAATAATAAGTATGAATGTGTGATTCTAGAGTGTCCTATTCTACATCTGGTAAAAACAACTTGATCCTTTCGGTTATCAAAACCATAGTTGAGTCTTTTCTTTACAATTGGGTTCACTTCAAAAAGCTTGTTATTTCTGCATTCATTCCATTCGGACTGCCATTTATCTTTTATATATATATTTATTCCTGGCTTGATGTCCGATACCGGAATCTGGCACTCTGTCACTTCCATGTGGTGAGCGTTCTTCGCTGCTCTGTCTGCCATTTCGTTACTGTAGAGTCCAGTGTGGCCAGGTACCCAGCAGAAAACAATGTCATATTTAGCCATTTTTAATATATCAACTTTCCTCAGTATAGCAGTGATTGCTGGTGTTAAAAATTCCAGTGCTTGTAGGCAGGATAGAGAGTCTGTGCAGATTAAGTAATGGCGTTGCACTCTCCTTTCTATGAGTTCTAGTGCAAACAGTAGTGCATTTGCTTCTGCTGTGAAGACTGAACATTGTCCAGGTATTCTTTTTGCAAAATGTTCTGTGTTGATCACTACTGCAGCAGATACTCGTCCGTCTGCTTTGGATCCATCTGTATATACTGGTAAGTGATGTGGAAATTTGGTTCTTATGGCCAGAAATTCTCCAAGGAAATCCTCCTTTTTTCTTATGTTGAGCCAAACTCATTATGCGTGTAAGATACACGTAATACCCAACTGATCCATAGCCAAAGCCTTCTGAATTTTTGCATGATATTATTTTGCATTCAGGGCAATTCTTGACAAGCCGATTGATTGGATCGGGTCCTTCCAACCTTCCGTCTAAGTGAAATTGGAGCCAAAGCATTGTGTTTATAGCTGTAATAGTCGCAACATATTACTCTCCTCAAATACCAGGATCTCTTCATCCACTGACATGGATTGCAACTCACGGCTGAACAAGTTGCCCCATTTGTCGCCTCTTACGATCAGAAAGGGGGCGCTCAGGACCTATTCTACCCCGGGTCCCCACAGGGGGTGTGTGTAGAGAGAGAGATAAAGGCAGATAGACAAAGAGCAAGAGAAAGAGAAAGAAAAATAGAGACAGAGAAAGAGAGCAACAGAAAGAGAGTGACATAGTGACAAAGAGAGAGAGAGAGAGAGAGAGAGAGAGAAATAGAGAGACAGAAAGAGAGAGTGTCAGATATAAAGAGAGTGTCACAAAAAAAAGAGAAAGCGAGACAAAGAGAGCGAGAAAAGGAGTAAAATGGAGAGAGAGAGAAAGTGAAATAGATAGACAGAAAGGGAGAGGCTGAGAGAGAAAGAGGAGAAAGACAAAGAGAGTGAGAGAAATAGAGAAAAATGGAGATAGAGAGACAGAAAAGAGAGAGAGAGTGGCAGAGAGAGATAAAAAAGACAAAGAGAGAGAGTGAGTGACAGAAAAAGAGAGGGAGAGCGACAGAGAGAGAGAAAGAAAAAGACAGAGAAACAAAGAGCAAGAGAAAGAAAGAGACAGAGAGAGAGAGAGAGAGAGAGAGAGAGAGAGAGAGAGAGAGAGAGAGAGAGAGAGAGAGAAAAGCACTTATATATGAAATAAAATATTTGTAAAAAATGGCCAGTGCATGAAAAAAATAAAAAATAAATAAATGGGAAAGAAATATTAATCAAAACAATGAAACATATTGTCCAGACCCCGTCGATCCGTTGATGAACTTCAAGCGATTTAGTCAGAACGTCACGTTTCTTCTTGGCTTCGTTGCTGTAGTCGTCACAGATCCTGCGCAGTTCCACACATTTGGGCCGGATGGAGTCCACGGCGTAGTGGTTACTCTGGATCAGCTGGTCTCCGTGCTGGGCGTGAAGCTGGGCTTTCTCCAGCGACTCCTGCACAATTTGATAATAAAGACAAACTGTCAAATAAACAGGATTCATAAACCGCACACTGAGAAAAACAACACGTTTTTAGATAAATATTAGTTTACAGCAAACAACTAACTAGGCCAGTGACGCCCAACCTTCGGCCCGCAGGCCATTTCAAACACTTTTCTGAACTCGTTTTTTAACATCCATATTTTTTTTCTATACGTGGCCTGCACAATTCTTTAAAAAGTCTGATTATGACTGGTTGAGCACCACTGATTTTGGCCAGTCCATTAAAAACCAGTTCATATGTTCCATTATAAACCAGTTCATATGTTCCATTTTAATCCGGTTAATATGTATTTTTATAATTTTTGTAATTTACAAACTGGTTCATATGTTAAACCAGTCAAGTAGGAATTTTATTTTATCTTGTTTTTTTTCCTTTTAACTACTAATACAAAAATATAAAAAATAGATAAACAGTATTTCGTTTTACAGGTTTGTTGAGAAATATTGTTTGTCTAGTTGGCTTGGCTAAACCTGAAAAGCCCATTGTTTGCCTGCAGATATTAACCTGAGCTTTGTCCTCAAAGCCTTTAAGTTCTTCTAATAGGTGATGAACTCGAGTCACGCAGTCTCCGGTGTCCGACAGTCCCAGCAAGATCTCCATCAGACCGTCCAAACAAATCTTCACCTGTTTTGGTAAAAGACACGACACGTAGATTGAATCTCCACGTGTAGAGGAAGTGAACGTGTGCGTACTGCTGGTTGCTCCTGGTTACCTCTCTGAAGTCCTGCTCGAAGTGACGTAGCTGCAGACATTGCTCCAACTTCAGGTGATGCTTCAGCCAGAAGTGTTCAAACGCGTTCTCCGTCTCATCCAGCTGCGCTAACAATCTAACACACAAAATGCAGCTTTCAGACACGTTTCATTGCCGTTGGCCTTTTTCTCTGTTGTAGAAAGAATTGAAATGCTCTCGATTACTCTCAATTCTCCAAAGAAGTGTCTGTGTACGTGTGTGTGTGTGTGTGCGTGTCAAAACTTTAGTTTTTGTTAATGAAAAGTTTTGATTTCCGTTTTAGTGACAATAAAAGCTTAAAATGTTATTTATGGACGCCAAGTTCCATTTAGATCAATCAATGAATAAATCAATAATATACAAATATGTATAAAAACAGTATGCATACAGTAGACCCCTGTATTTATTGATAATTAAAAAATAAAAAATTGAAAAATTTATATTTTGACATTAACACCACCCAACAAAAAGTCTTGACAGAAACTGACAGAAATGAATTAATTATTAAAAATGAATCAATACATAATCCTCTACATAATTGACTTTGTAAACACCACAAGAATGAGCGCATTAGGACGGATCAGCTGGCAAGCGAGCGAGGAGAAGGTCGCATTTAAGTTTACTTTGGCTGCCGTGACTACAATGCTGTAGAAAGAGGTGATCATGGACATAGATCGACTGTTTGGTGGTGAAAGAGTCAGCAAAACAAACAAGCATGTTGAATCTACTGTAGGAGAGGCTCTACTTTCTGATTGGCTGCTGCCGAATTGCATCACAGCTCATTACCATAAAGTTGATGTAAATCCAATTGTAACTGACAGAAATCTCCTTGAATCTCATTGAAAGCGAATGAGTTATTTTCAATTTGACACTCTGTTTCGGACAAATGGACGGCTGGAGCAAGAACTTTCCGGAATAAATCAACTGAACCTATAAAGCAAAAATATCCCACATTTTATAAATAGCAAAATTCAAGCTGCAGTGGATCAGAAACATAGTCAATGGCAAATAAATTTGCTGTGATTCTCAACAATAATAGGTAGGAAAAATTCTAAAAGTAGTCGCGAATTGATGAGAATAGATGTGAAATGATATGGCTTGTGAGATGGTAGAAATGCGTTGGCCAACCTTTCAACCGTCGTTTGGTTTTCTTGCTCATCGGGATTCAATATTTGGTTTTCAGATTTTCCGGCCTGGTCTTTAATACAGGACAGCAGAGTGTTTCCTTGTTTCACAGCCAGCTTCAACTCATCCTGAGAATGAGGAAGAACGCAGATACATGTATGAAAATGAGCAGAGCTAAGCAAATCTATAACCAGTAAGATAAAGCTAGTAACAAAGGCGTCATTGACAGGGGACAATTTTCCACTCTTTGCTCAGGTAATAATTCAGCTTATAAAGGATTTGAAATCAGTTTGATTAATTAAGACGTTTTCTTGGGTCACCTTGAGCTGGTCGTGTTTTTTCGTGTGCGTCACGAGCAGGTCTTTGGTGCACGGCACGTCATTGGGAAGTTCCGTTTCTGCTAGGTTGGTTCCGAACTGCTGCAGCATCTGTGCTGTGCTCTTCACTGTTAATGCAAAATTCTCAATGGCCTAAAGAGCAAAACGTACACAAAAATTTGAATAGTTCCTAATAAATGATGTGAAGTTATGCAACATGCGTTCTTTTAGTTCTTTTTACTTTGACAATGAGTTCTGTATAGCACATATGGAATGATTTGAAATTATGAAGTTAGATTATAATTTATAATATATTATAAAAACATGAATGATGTTTTCAATACATTTTTGTCTTTTTTTAAAGCGACATGTGAGTGGCTCTAATACCATTAGAACATCCATCTATCTATCCATCCATCCATCCAACCATCTATCCATCCATCCATCCATCCATCCTTTTAATCTACGTATCTATCTGTCTGTCTGTCTACCCATCCATCTATCCATCAATAGACATACCTATATCTACAGTATATATATGTCTGTCTATATCTATTTATGTACTGTATGTCAGACGTGTGTCGAATCTTCAGATTTACACACACACACACACACACACACACACACACACACACACACACACACTAGAAAACAATTGTGCATCTGTCATTGGTATTATTTCCTAGTTTAGAATTTCATCAACCTTGTTGCATTACAAATTGTAAGACCATAAGAAAAACTGGTTTGTACTGGTTGTAAATTGTTGTACTGGCAACATTTACAAACAAACTAGCTTTGTTCTCACTGTGCGATGGTGAATCCACTGACTGTGGCTATAGTCCAGGGTTCCCCCAAGGTCACAGGTCAGTTGACCTTTGTCCACATATCCATGCAGGTCGGACAGAGAATTCAGCATAACAATCTATGAGGAGGCAAAGCATATATAACCATTTTCGAATCGGTATATTTAATTTTAACAGAACTCCGAAATAAAAGAAAAAGAATGACAGAATAGGTACGCAATCTAGTCCACATTTATAATTAGTTTTTGTTTTCACACATACGTACTCACAGCAAAAAAAAGCCGTGTGAAAACGCATGCAGGGCTGAACATGTCATGTCTGAAAATGCTTTAGCAGATTTGCAGATAACACTAACACCTCAGTCATCTGAACCATGCTTCGTCACACCCTTGGAATTTACCATCTTTTTTTTTTTACCACCACTTTTTATATATACGTGTGATGAGTTACACATAATAGAACTTAATTATTGAACTTATCACATAACATCATCACGAACAGAATTGTTTGAGAAAAGCTTCAGCTGTCATGTGAAACACTGGTAGAAAGGCCAGAGTTGGTCTGCTAACACCTTTTGTTCATCCATAATGCAGCAGGGCGACAGGGTGCGTATGAATAATGTAGTGGGAGAGTGATCATGATGCCAAACACTTTAGGTGGGACATGCACACCACATGATGGTCCAACAGGTGTGTGGGGGTCAGGACAGACCCATATCAAGCTTACCGGTACCTTTAGTTTGAAGTCATCTTTATGTAACCGCATATTGAAGTCTGCAAAGGCCCTCTGGAAGAAGCGTGACGGCTTTAGAACCAGAACCAGTTGTAGATTTCCAGGGAAGGAGCCCTTTTTGATCATAAAAGCACAATTACAACTTGTTTAAGTAGAGAAAAGTTATAAAATAAAATGTAAATAAATAATTGTGTATTGAAGTTTGTATATACTGTTATATATATACACATATACACAGTATATACACAGTATTTGTACACACACACACACACACACACACACACACACAAACTGTTTATAAATACTATATAACATATTTCTCAAAATAATATTTGTAATATATTTCAAATATATTAAATCAATATAAAATCCAATATGTATTTCAACAAACATAAAATCAAATACTGTACATATTTAAACAATTGGACAAGTACATATATTTGTAGATATTTACAGTATCAATATAAACAATGTATTGATAAAATTCATATTTATTTTCATTATTTATTTAAATTATTTTTATTATACTTTGTGATATTGTATTATATGGTTAAAAAAGTAAGTGCTTTAAAAAAAAAGCCCTGGTTGTAAAAAAAGTGGCTGTATACAGTTACAAATTTTAAACTAATTATCTGTAAAGACTTTACTAGTCATTTCTTCAGTATACTGATTCTTCATGTACTGTAATTAGTCAGCGACACTTAAAGTTGAGAACCTCAGCTCCAGTTACAATGACAGTTATGGTGATAATTCATTTTTAGATCATTGTGTGTAGTAGTCACAATTCAGAAATGCAGAAACATCCTGTTACTGATGCCACAATCTTAACCGTCTCTGGTCTGGAGAAATAAATCGCCTAATTTGCTAAATTGCTAAAGTTCAGTACCAACCGCTATTCGAGCCAGAGATGCTATTGCTGAATTCCATTTGTCCTTCCTCCGGTCCAGTATAATGACAAAGCCGATGCTAGCAGCGTCCATGCTAATGAAGGGATGAGAACGAGCAGAACACGTCTTCAAAATCAATCCAGATTATTCTAACAACCAGCAATTGATCTATATGTATGTAAACATTCTTTATTGTAAAAGCTGATTTATTCATCGTAATACAAAATAGGATTTGTGTTTATCTGGTTTATATTTAGCTCGGTAATGTTTACCTCGGTATGCTGGTCAGATACGTTACAACATTGACAAAATCTTCATCTGACACTTCATTGAAACCTGAGAATTCTGGGAAGGTGATGATGGGAGAACCATCTTTTCCTCTTCCACCTGCAGGACAATAAATGGTGAAGTTTTAATAACTGAATGAATATAATAATCTTTGGTTAAAATTAGTCATTAAAAACGGTAAAAAAATGTTTTAAAAGTGTCTTTTTTTTTTAAAGTGTAGCGCCTTCAGAAATAAGGCAACATTTTGACATAAAAGTTACATTTAGCTAATGACAGTTTAACCGCATGAACAAAATAGGGGAAATTTACTAAATTCCCCTAATGTGAGATTCATAAATTCTATATATTTCACAGTTGCATATTTGGGATGGCATGCCATCATTTCTCATGGCAGGATTTGTTCATATTTTTTTGTTTTCAATCCAGTAAAAATTCTGGAGAATGATGCGTTTGTTTGCAATATTGCGGTAGAGTCACTCTCAAACCACATGCTAATCCATTTTTAGATTTGTGATGTCACAAATCATTTGTGAAGTTATGCAATTTGTCTTTGATGTAAATTAGTGAACACATTACCTAATGAAATATATCCCACGAACATAAAAACTTAAATAACATCCTCAATATCTGAGAGTAATTTTTTCCCTGACAACCTCACTGTAAATAAATAAAAATAGCTGAACTTTGCGCTTTTTGTATTAGTAATTTGATACAAAAGACAAATTTCAAAACACAATAAAATGCTTGTATCTTTAAATGATACAATAAGAATTATTATGCTTGTCTTATAAGCAAAAATACATTTAGAAACCACAATTTCAAATAAGAAAAGAAAATGTCATTATCACAAGTGTTCATCACTTTTAAATATTGCATTTTTAAATATTGCCGATGGCACAAACCCTTCAACAATTGTTTGATAAAATTGAAATTAAGTAATTAAGAATTTATTAAAAGAAGTCATTTATAATACATTTCAGGGTTAGTGTGTTGGACACTGGGGGGCGCTGTGATGCCACTGCTCACATCTGGAGCGCGTGGCTTAATTTTTACTCTTGTGTCAAAGCAAAACAATGTCATCATATTTAAATTGCCACTGTAATGTAAGAATACTCTAATGGGGCTTTTCAGTGCAGCATCCCCAATTTCCCATGTGTTATGTAGGACTGTGATTTTGTATTTAGATGAATCTTATTCTATACATTTGGTTAAGTCCGTTGAATAAATGTTGTCCACCTCTTGTCTGGTTCATTCATTTCAGTTTAACAAGTGAATCAACATGAAATTAACGCATTGAAGCAATGAGTTCACATAAATTCCACTTAAACACAAAAAAACACAACCAGACATGTCAAAAACTAGAAGTGCTCACCTGAAAGATGCGCAAACTGCCGGTGAAGCTGCTCGATGATGTCGACCGCCAGCAAGGGCCTGATTTCTTGCTGCATAATCTCATCTGCGAGGAGGCAAAAGAAGACTCTTATCATAAACCATCTACAAAACATGTGATTCTCCAACCGGCATCAAAGCACATTTTTGTGAAGCAACCGCTGAACAAGCCACTATGAGCCGGGCCCATCAGACTGGCCGTCTGCTCCGAGACGTTTCCTCCATACAGCTGCTTCCTTAGCGACGACCTTTACACATCAACACGGCGACTGGTTTGTAGTCGCTCATCAAGGAAACGCTCCTTCACACAGGCTATTCTTTTATGCCGAAGCTCCACTTTGCTCTGCTGATCTCCTGGGGGTCACACTTCAGCTCAAAGAAGGTCTCCATCAACAAAAGCCCCTCTGTGCGCGCACACAAAAGACAGCATTAACGTTGACTATCCTATAGCTGAGTTTTAGGTCTTATGAGATGCTTGATACGGTTGGTGAGATACAGTAGTGTGGTGTAAGTAGAGTGTATGTCTAGTAGGAAGCCACGACTTTAACCCGTGAAGCACTTTGCTCCAGCTTGGTGGTGTTTAAATGTGCTATTATAAATAAATCTGGACTTGACAACTAATTTCTTGACACCCTGTGAGACAAGAAGGACAAACAACTTGTTGGGGTTTGGCCTGCACGACAAAAATGAAGACTTTAGAAGACTTGTGTGGCCTGGGGAGCAAACAATGGGCGTCTAGTAATGTGAAATGCAGATGTTATCAGCTGCTTCGGAGTCACAATCATGGACATGTACTGAAATTACAATAAGATGGAGAGGATTTCCCTAGAGGAAAGTTTGCACTCCCTTCAGCTCGGAACAAACACCGCTTTGCTTCTGATTGAGTTAAGAAACTTGCACACAACAAAACAAACTACAGTAATCTATAAAACTATTCCAGCAATGAAAATAAGATCAGAAATGTCCAACTTCCCTATTCAATAAACATCGTGAAAGGTAATTACATTTTAGTGAATGAAATCCCTTCTCTGGTTTCTGTCTAATCACAATGTACAAATATTGCTGTAATTGGTGCTTGAATATTCCCAAAAATGTTTAAATAGTGATTCTGCCTAATATTCCGGAAAATAATCCACTTTATAATCCAGACAAAAAAACGGTGTGTAGTGCCTTACATTCCGATGAGCTTTATAGTCCAAAAAAGCATGTTTTTTACAGCTATTACAGCAATTTGACATAGTTTACAGTTATTTTTATCATTTATAATTGTACAATAGTTTATAGCTTTTTTGCTATATTATTGCTATTTTTAATTGTTACTTATTTAAATCTGTACATCAATTATCTATGCTACACCCTCCATTCCCGAAAAGACGTTGGAACCAATCCCAGCATCTCTTAGCGACACATCAGAACAGTGACAACCAATCGCAAGGCGGCACATGCAGGTTGACACATGTACATGATCTTATATCTCCTGGCAATCTCTGGAAAATAACGCCAAACAAAAGTAGATTTAGCAAAGTATACAGAAATGCCTTGAACTGTCCTCAAAATAAAATAAATGAAAGGATGTAAATTTGTTTTAAAGAGAAAATTGTACAAGCCAAACAGTTCTTTAAGTTTGTGTTGATGGTGAACAGAAGTAGGCCAAATGACTGGACAGTATTCCAAGGGATTAAACACTGCAGGCCATGGAAAATTAGCTGGTAGTCACAGGCACGAGTGGGTTTAACACACACACACACACACACACACACGCACACACGCACACACGCACACACACACACACAGAGTCTGGCTCACTGCCATCAGTGGAATTGTCAAAACAAGCTACAACTCTAAGCTTTCCTTCTCTTCCTTTCATTCGTTCTTTCTATTCTTGGTTTATTCCTCTTTTCTGTCTTTATCTTTCAATCACATGTTTGTTATTTCTCATTTGCTGGTATGTTCTCTCTCTCATTCACTCGCTTGTCCTTTCTCGCTATTTCTGTCTTTGCTCATTGGCTCTCTCTCATTCGTTTGTTCAATTGCTTGTCCTTGTGCTAATTTTTCACATTTTTTTCATTTGTACTTTTTCCCGCTTGTTCTTTCCAATAACATCCATTATTAAACACACTTGACCATCCTGAAAAACATAAATGACGGTTTTGCTTTCAAAAATTTGCTCACTGCTTTGCACAAAAATCCAGGAAACAGTTAAAGAGAAGAGAGAACCGTTTTTTACACAACAAAAAACTACATGTATCTACAGTACAGTTTAAAGCATTGAATAAATTGTTCTACACCAAATAACATTTTCAAGGGCTGAATTTTGATTTTCCAAACCAAAAAGCGTAAATTATTTTGTCAGGAAATGAGTTAGGGCTTTCTATACTACATCCTCATAACTCGTGTTTTTCCATTTGAATGCAACGTTTCCTTCTCTGAAAACATAAAGCATATGAGCTGGATTCTAAAGAGCATCTGGTTTGGAGGAACATGTGATCACCGAGCATTTTAAGAAAAAAGAAAGGAGCATTTTAAAAAGGATCTGTTCCATGTGGCGAGGCTTGGGATGAAAGGCGAAGTGCTTTGCCACCAGCAGAACATGAAGTACAGCTGGAGAACATGCACAGCCTGAGAGAACAAGTTTGTTTATGTACCAATATGAAGCATTTCCAAAAATATAAGTGGTTTCTACTCAGGCATTGTGTGGCCTATCAATGCTTCTTCCTTCCTATGTGGCCCTAGTTTAAACAACGGAGCGTTTCACAGTAATCTTACTCAATTCCTGTCAAACAGGAGGATCACACAAAGAACGGGAGCAAAACTAAATCATGCGTTTGTGATAGCCATCAAACTTTGGAACATCACCAACGAGAATTATTTAATCATTATTCAGGCCATTCATCTTTACAAACCAAACTAAATGAGCATCTGGTTGTGGAGTGATTGATACTAGTTATAGTGATTAATAATACCATAGTTAAATCATTCTTAGCAGCTCAGAAACTACAGAAGTCACCACCAAGAGTTCAAAGGTCAACCCACACAATATGAGACCCACTTCTGTTGCAGCACTAGCCAAGGGCGACAAGTCAGAAACAATGGTAAAGTCACTTAGATGTGCTTCACTGGTCAAGCTCAGTAATTCACTATATGGTCATGGCTTGACAAAAACTGCTGTCAAATTGCTTGAAAATCTCCCTAAGGTTAGATTAAGGTAAATTTAAAGAAATAATGGCAGATTTTTAGATTTTTGTTGTATTTTTATTAAAAAAATTTCTTTAGGGTATTTTGTCAAACTCAACCATACAGCTTTTTTCTACGGAGTTGTTATTTCTGATATCAATGTGTAGTCAATATGAAGTGCTGACGACATATAAACTCCATCTCCCAGAATGCAATGCTTCTAATGCCCCATCTTGTAATAGTTTGTAATTGCTAATGGCTGTAAATGTTAAAAAAGTTTGCAACATTTACTTAGTTTTTTTTTTTTTCTTTAATTTTAATATCATATTTTTAATAAGTTGAAATTGTTATTCTGGAATACATTTTTTGTCCTTTTATAGATACTTTTGTTAAAAAAGCTTTGCTTTGAGTTTAGCATATTTGACTTAAGTGCTTTGAGTGTCGGACCCCCGTGCAGTTAAGTTTGACACCACTGCTCTAGGGTCCATTAAAAATGCATCCTTTCTGAATCACAATGTGCTTTTCTTTTCCATGATGCACAGCACTATAGGAAAAAAAACCTTATGTTGACTCAAGACTCAAGAGTTTAATGGATTCAATTCAAGGGCAACATGCGAGAAACCACACATCATGTCTGAAAGTTGTCAACTTCCTCTTTCTAGACTGATTCATGGGTTTGAGATGAACCCTGTTCCAGAGGTTGAGACAATCTGTCAAAGAGCATTTTTGTGTATCATCATGAAAGTTAATTTCATTTGGAACCTGATCACCGGCTGTTGGGGGTCTCACAGTATCTCGTTCACCCTTTTCTACCACCTTGATTCTGCAAACAGGTTGAGCAATAACGTCACAACAGCATCACAAAAGCGTCACATGGCCAAAAAGCTCCAAAGGGCGTTTACAGGACATCCAAGCTATTGTCCTTCTCTGCTTTCCTCTGGTCTCTATAAATTGCGGGTGGTAAATCACCAAAGGGCTTCAAGAAAAGGAAGAACAATTGAATATCAAGGCAAAATAAAACGTGCTAAAATTACGCCATGGTTTAAATATTGATTAAGAAGGTACTTGATAAGGACTAGAGCTAAAACTTTAGAATTTTTTTTTTTATATATAGTACGTATATACCGTAAAACCTCTATTAGAAGGCCACATACTTCTATTTTTCACCTCTTCCGCCATGGTGGCCTTCTAATCGAGGTTTTACGGTTCAAATCCTGGTCGGTGGGATCCACTGCTGAGTGTCCTTGGGCAAGATACTGACCCCCACATGCCCCCAGGTGGCCACGGCTTATGCTGCCCACTGCTCCGGGTTTGTGTGTGTCACTTCACTGTGAATGTGTGTGTAATTTCACTGGAGGGTTAAATACAATACACAATTTAGATATGGTCAAAATTGTATGATAAATAGATTTAGTTAAGTGAGACGTGTGAGCAGAATGTAAGTTGCGCGTTTGCATGCGCTTTGCTGAAGAGAGCTAGAGCTATTTACGTAATTGTAAAATTACTCATTTGTAATTTTGCTTAGTTGTGATGAGCGAAGTACGTAAGCAAACACAAGTAAAAGACCTGGTTTGGGGAAAAAATATCAACATTTTACTATAAATGAGTATTTAGCTTCTAACGATAAATCAATGTGTGTGTCACAATGTGACTTTAATTATGTAAAGACAATTCATCAAAAATTGTCTCGCGATGGCAGTGAACTGATTGGTTTAATCTGAACCAATCGGAATTGCTGCTGTTTAGTCACAATGTCTTTGACGTATGTATTTAACACGTTTCAAAAGGTAATGGTGGATGCACAAAACCAAAAAAGAATGAAATCAGATATCCACGGTTCATGTTTTAAAAAATGAGAAAGAGATCAGTGCATGTGGAAGTTGTGGGAACAAAAATCCAGTCATGCTGAGTATTACAGAACTCAAATCGAACCAGGAACACAAAAATGTTGTTGTAAAATCACCTTTGAAAAGTTCCTGTTTTTGGCAGGTCAAGTTTCTTACAAGTTCTTGCTTTTTTTTTTTAAAAAAGAAGAAATGCACTCTATTACGCTGAAGCTCTTTAAAACGAGTAGCAAAACCGGCTCTAAAACAGACATTAGGGTCATGTCTGAAAATATGGGGAAAAAAACAACCACCGTCCACAAGCCCCACAAGTGCTGGACTATGTAGTCCAGATGTGAGCTGTGCAAATCCAAGTCTGACCCAGTCTGGAGTCTGAACAGCAGGGTTTGATTTTGGCTCAGGAGGGTTTGTCTCAAAAACATAAACGAAATGTGAAAAACAAGATGCTCTTTATTTAGGAGGTTTTATTTCCCAATATTGAAATTAAATTTAGCACCTCAATGTTTCACAATGGCAAAACAATATAGATAAAAAAAAAGTCAAAAATGTGCAAAAACGTGCAACTGCTCAATCACGTTCACGTGATTTAGCTAATAAATAGCATCCAGTACCTTCAGCATCCTACAGATGGCGATAAAACCTCGTCTGTCCAAGAAACACAAAATCACAATGTTACAAGTAACAGTAACTGTCCATTTGAATGTAGTGGAGTAAATAGAGAGTTAAAGTTGCTTATATTTTTGATACACGGTATAAGTACAGAGTAGCCAAAAATACCGAGTAGAGTAACAAAGTCCATTTACTCAAGTACTTTACACCACTGGTTTAGACACATTTACATGTGCCTGCATGCATGTGCACAATTACCATCAAAACATTATATACTGTACTATATTTTGATTTTGTAATATAAGATTATAATATGAGATGAATAAACATTAGATGGAATAATGAAGTCATTACAGTGTTTAATGGAACCAGCCATTAAATCCCTCTAAAAGGTTTGACACTCCTGTGAATATATACATGAGTACACACACACACACACACACACACCAGTGCATTGCTTAATCTCTAAGTTGCCTCAGACGCAAACCTGCAAAGCAGAGTGAAAGCGGAACAGTGTGTATGAGGAAGACATACTTCTTCTCACAGCTAAACCGCTCTCCAGACACACTCCGAGAAAACGATGGTAGGACTCCATTTCCTCCGCCGAGATGTGGACTAAGGTGAAGGACGTTCCCCAGGAGTTCCTACCACAAACGGAGCAGCAGGGCAGGGTGTTCTGCAGAGATGCCTCCATAATGCAGAGCAGAAGCGTAATAACTACGCTCAACCAGCCTCACTGCGCTTCTCCACGCATCTTCTGCGCAAGCGGGGTGAAGTTCGAGATCACAGGCTGTGGCAGTGTGTGGATGAACCCTACTGATTTAGTTCTGATCTCCTGCGGTGGATAAACTTACACGCACCTCCACCTGAGAGTCCCTGACCGTCTCCACCTCACACGCTTCATCCAATCATAATCAAATCCAATTTTCTGAATAATTACTAATTAATTGTAATTAGAAATATGCGCTTGTGTGTGTCAGAGTGCTTTTATTTAAATGGAAAAAAATATATTTCATACGTTTATTTCTTATGATTAAATGACGTTTAAGTGATATCTCTGTGTGTAGAATTGGTACGTAATATTTATGCACTCTTAATACAATAACAATATGTACATCATACATAATATAACTAATCATAATTATTGACTACTAACACAGCGCTATACGGTATATTAATCCAATTTTACTCTGTAATAATAATAAGTAATTAGTTATTATTAATTAATTAATTATTAATATTATTATTACTATTCTTACTATGTCTGTCTGTCTCTCTTTGTCTCTCTTTCTCTCTGTATCTATCTCTCTCTTTGTCTGGCTTTCTCACTCACTCTCTCGCTCTCTCTCTTCATCTCCCTCTTTTTATAATTAAATTTTTTATATAATTTTGAACAGTGCAGCATTCAGTAACTGCTGCATCATACTGATTCATGTCCCTGGAGTCTTTCTGCAGCACTAAGAAAACGCCTGTGTTTGTGCTTCTCCAAGTCAACGCTGCGTTTGGAACGCGCTCTTAAAGACAGTGTTGACAAAAATGACGCAAAATGTGGTATTTTTTTAGCTTTTCACCATAAAAATAAAAAGGAACACCGCCACAATTCAGAATCGCATTTTACAATAGTCACTGCCAATAGAGATGAAAGTAAATAAATTCATACATTAATAAATCTACTCACAAATAGACTGATAATTCACAATATTGGGTTCTTCAGCTTGAAACGTTCAAAAGAAGAAAAAAAAAAGAAGAAAAAAAAAAAAAAGACTTTGGTTGTCCCTCACAAAAAGCATCTTAAAGCCAGAGGATAAATTATTCGTTTTCTCATTTGCTTCAATAACACAGCACTCCGGGCCTTGAGAACGCTTTTTTGTTTTAGGCTCCATAAAGACATAATTTTCTGAACTGAATGATCCGTTCTGCACACACTCACTGGTCTGGAGAATCTTTCCCATCCGTGTCTGACGTACTGAAACTCCTGAGCAGGATTATGACGGTGTATAACAGATCTGGATCATTTATAAAGCACCGGCACATTTTTCTGGTCACGTTGCTATGTGTCTAAGCATTTGTAATCCCATAAACCCTTGTTTTCACAGAAACACCCCATGTCACCCAACCAAAACCAACAAATCTTGGAGATTGCTCCACAAGAGCGGACAAACCACCACCACCTCCACCACCACAGTGGCCGTTCCTCGGCTTTTAAGAAACAAGACTGGTGACTTACAGATAACTGAACCCATTGTCCCAACAGTCCAGCAAGAGGTCGAACTGAAACAGCAACTTTGTTTAAATCCCAATCAGATGTTCACAGAGGAACTTCTGCTCTGGAACTTCTGAAGCCAATGTAACATACACATCCAGAAGAACCTTCAGGAACACCAGAAGCAGCACTGGCTTCTTCTTCCTCCCTCTCCTGGCCAGACATTCATCTCTGTTGTGTGTCGGACAGTTTGTGTACGACAGGAAGAACTTCTCACACACGCACATTCCTTTTTTTCCCCCTTCTATCCAAAGCAGAGCTCCAGACGTAAACCCCTCCCCTCACACACACACACACACACACACACACACGAGACGGCATCATGTGCCACCAAGTGATAAAAACCAACCCTTTTTTTTCCCCTTTCAACTACTTTAACAGTGGAAAACAAACGCAATGTGCTAAATTGAGGAGCTAAACAGAAGGAACGCGGGGGAATTAACTCAAACTTTGCTTGCCTGGACGTGTGAGCATTCTAAAAAAAGAAAGTTAAGGTGAGCTAATGTTCCACAGAGCAGACATTCCTGCGGATGGAAAGTGTTCAGCTGGTAAACGCTGGAAAATATTAAACCTGAAAATGATGATATTTAACCTGATGAATCAATTTATAAAATACTATTTTAATAATTATAATATGTGAATAATATTTATTATAAAATATATACTGCATATAGTTTCTGTGTGTGTGTAAAATTATATAATATTATATAAATATACTGTATATAAACGTAATTATTTATATTCATTTTTAATTCATATAATATTTATACACACATATACACATATTTATATGTGTGCAAATAAACTGCATATATGTGCATTAACGTAGTTACATAATACAAATGTACAGTAAATGTCTGCACATACATATACCGTACATAAATATGTTTACAGAAATATGTGTGTATGTAGTTATTACATACTGTGTGTGTGTGTGTGTGTGTGTGTGTGTGTGTGTGTGTGTGTGTGTGTGTGTGTGTGTATTTATACTATAACCATAACATATTATAAATATTTAAATATAATAAAAAGTCTATATACCGTTTATATACACACACATATATGTGTGTGTATGTGTGTGTGCGTGTGTGTGTGTGTGTGTCAATATACCCACATACATATCAAATAGGATAATTACACATATAGAATAACTAATCAATATTGACATAAAAAAAATAAATTTCTGTTTAACAAACAACCAGCGGTCTAAGAAAATCATCCAGTCAAATATAAAAACATGCTTTTAGTTATTAAATTACAACATGAAGTTCATTTCAGGACTTCCGCTCCCGACTCCATTGCTACACTTATCTCTAATCTAAAGTGACTTACAATTAGTTACAAAATAAAAAGCCAATGTCTGCCTTTTCCTCAGAAATGAACCCATAACGTGTGTCCAGATCCGTCTGAAATCCTACATAAAACATAGTTCATACCTGCAGCATGTGTCCAGACCAAATCAGAAGCCCGTCTGTGGATTATCTTGACTCGCACCAGATAATCTCTATGTGTTAAAACAGTGTGTTGTAATCAGATTATGCAACTCTATTTCAGGATGATCTTTCTCCGTTCTCTAATTTCTCTCCAATGTCTTCCTCTATAAATCACCCAGTCCTCCCTCTTTACATCCAGTGTCCAAAGAAATATAGATATTGGTGTTTAAATGGAGAGGAGGGAATGAGACCGTCACGGCCTGTAAATGTAATGGACTCATTACACCAAAAAAAGCCTTGGACTAAGTGAACAGTTCCACACAAGTCCTTATAATCATGGATAATATTTAAATAAGTTTATATATAAGTTAATTAATATATAATATATTATAATAAATATATAAGTTTAAATAAGTTCATTACTATAAATGCATCTATAGAAAACATCTTATACAACAATTCTTTTTGACGAACAGACAACTCTTTTAAATTTCTAGCTCAGAAGAGTAAGAAATAACTTTAATAATACTACATCTTTTGCGACAACAAGGAACAAAACCGACCTTTCACTTCAGCTTGTGTCATTTTTAGAAGGAGAACTTCCTGTTTAGTGGGACACGCTGGACCACGTGAGTTCAGAAAAGCGATGGGAATGAGTGAAGAATGAAAGTCGCAACAGAACAATGCGGGAGTCGCTCTGAAGGGAAGGAAGTGCGCCGACCTTCCTATTGTTCACCTCATTTGAATTTGCAGTAGGGAGCCACTGTTTGATTTTATAGATAATGTTCAATGCATTCAACTAAAGAACATTTTGTTATTAAATCCCTGTTTGTAAATAGTAAAAAAATATGTGAAGTGATTACATTAGCTGTTATTAATCCACCAATGGGAATGTTCCGTGTTTAACAGCAGCAAACAAACGGTACAACACAGACAGTAAATACCAGAAAAAAAGCAATAGTAAAAAAAGTGACAGATGAATATAATTAAACATTTTAAAAAAGGTTTCAGTTTCAAAAATGTTTTTTTAGTTCTGTTATGAAATCTTCTCAACTATGTAAATGTAAAAAATGTCTTATTTTTACGTATATACGTAAATCCATATTTTATAGTAATATTAACGTCTGTGTGTGTATATATACAATTACATGAATTATTTAACTTTTTAAAAAATATTATTTTCCAGCAGTAGTCATGAATTTGTTTGCTTGCGTGTGTGTGTGTGTGTGTGTGTGTGTGTGTGTGTGTGTGTGTATACTGTATTTATAGAATTATAGGCGTTGTTTATTAAAAAAAAAAGACTAATTTACTAATTTTTTCACATCATCATGGACTAATCCACCAGATTAGTCATATTATTCTGCGTGATCTTATAACGGAAAAATAATCCGTTATAATTTTTGGACATGTGCTCTGCATTACACAGAAAAGCCGTTTGTGTTTGATTGCTCATCTGTCATGTTAAATATTCATGAGCTCAGTAGCCAGATTTGTGTGATATATCACACAGGGCTGAATATGATAGGAGAATGATGTAATTGCCAGCCAATCAAAAAGCAGCAAGTCTAAGCATTAGTCACAACACTATTACAGTGGTGGATGGAAACATCTGTGACTCACACAAATCGACCTATAGATCACGGCTAGAGCCGATTTCCTGTTCCTCGGAGTAAACAGCCTTCTGACCTTTTACTCGGCTTTAGCTCCGTCAAGGATCAAAACATGTTTGATGGAGGACCGTTTAAAATGTTGTGAAACACGAAACTGATAAAAAGGGAAATTAGCATCTCAATAAGGTGGCAGAATCATACGAGCTGCGGAGAATATAATGACTTGGTGTTTAATGCAGAGGCCGTCTCTATGAATCAATATGGCCGCACTGGCCCGTCTCAGTTGCCGTGGTAACGCTCCTGCGGTCCCTGAGGGCTGGAGCGGAGGCGGCAGCAGTGCCTCTTATGCGGGACGGGGTAACAGCAGCATGGCACAATGACCTACTTCACTTACTGGCACAGAGAAGCGTCTGAATAACTTCCATCACAGACTAAATCTCCAGAAATAATTCTACTGTTTTACCGAAGCGATTTCAATTCCTTTTCAACCAGATTGTTTAAAATTGAAGATTTGGCATGTTTATGGTGAACATACAATATATTTGCCGTCCATAGTGAATGGTTGAAAAACTTTAAAAATTCCGTAAGTGATTTAGAGAATTAAACTAACTGATACAGATGAAAAAAGGGGATAAAATGTGTTTTTATTATTATTAAATAAAAATTCGGTATCGAGATAAACAATGAGAATAAATAATATAAAGTTAAGAAAAAGTATGATATAAAAAAAAGTATAATATTATTGTCATTGAGCATTTTTCACCAAACGAAGCAGAATTATCTTTATCCTAATCAAAATGTCTGAATTATTTAAGTATATAATAAAATCTCGCTGGATTTATTAGAAGCCCAACAATACAGTATATATTTTCTACTGTGAACTCTTCATAAAGAAGCTCAAACTAACTGCAATGTCATGTAAATGTCACACACCACAAGGTCATTTCCATTCATAAAACACAAAAAGAAAGTGTAAAATGACATTTCTCCCCATCTGCTACGGATTACAATCTTCAATGATTCAAACTGATGGCCAGTCAGGCCGACACTCCCAGCAAAAGCCAGTTTCATCTTCATTTCTCCGAGCCATCTTGGCTAAATCACCATCAGAAGCGCTAGCAGTCACGCCCCCACCATCTCGGCCCCCTAATGAAAATCCCACTCACCGACATGTGTGATGACACAGTCCACCCTCTGCTGAAGCTCCAGGAGAGACATTTCCTCTTCCTCCTCCAGCCTGCAGAGCATCTCAGGGTGTGAACGTCCGCCTCGCTCCTCTCCTCCTTCCTCACTGCTGCTCTTCTCTCCTCTCCTCTTCACTCCAGGCCGGAGGGCTTCCCCGTCCGCTCTCACAAAGACCACTCCCAGCCTCTGATGGATGCAGACCTCTGATGGGAGAAACCCTGCCTCATCGGTGGATGGATCAGGCTCTTTTGTTCCGCCGTTGGTAGAGCAGTGCGGCTTTTGTGATGTTAATGGGTCATGCTGGATGTCTGGATGATGCTGGCTGATTCCTTCAAGCAGCTCCAGCTCAGCTTCCACCCTACAGACTGTGTCAGGCACCAGGAAGAGAATCGGAGGGAGGATACCTGCCTTTCGTCAGAGATGTGGAGCTTTCACACAAAACCTGGAGTGGTGGATTCGATGGATCGGAGCTGGAAACACAGAGCCTGGGTGAGCATGGCACTCAGAGCACCAGCAAGAAATGATTGAAACTTTGAGTTAAAAATACAAATAAAATATACTGCATATTTATAAAAAAAAAAAATGCGTTTAAAAAAAACAATTAAATTATAAATTAGATTATAATATGGCACATTATAAAGAGTACCATAAAAATACTAATGTGTGTGTGCGTGTGCGTTTTATAGTTTAATTGTAAAAAGCAATATTTTGATATTATTAGAAAATAACATGCTGCAATAACAGGAATAAAATGTTTAAATGTAAACTATTACGTATTTATGCTCTCACAACATCGACAGCATTTTTATATTTCTCTTGTTTTGCTTATTTTACGGTTGATTACTTAATATTTTCGATTATGTATTTGTATTTATTCGTCCTATGCAGCAATAACCACGTTTGGATTCAACATATTTACGTCAGGATTGATTTTAAAGTGAATTAGTTAAATCAGAAGATTAAAAAAAAAATGCCAAGCTAAATTGTTGGAAATAATTTTTGACAATTTTTTTATATGTTTTCAATAGATAGAAATAGTCCAGCTGGATCTAAATATGACTTCTGCAAGCTGCTTTATTTTTGACATTCTGATTTTAGAGGAAGAGATGTTATCATCTTACTAGTTGCCCTTGGGAACAAGATCGTATCCACGGAAACATCACTAATGGGATGCCATCTGCTCACGTCATAGCCTCTACCTTATTGATAAATTATTATGAATGCGTAGCATAATAATATAACCTTTAAAAAAGTATTCACAATGTATTCTTTAGTTTAGATTATGCACAATTTACCATAAACTCTTTTTTTTATTTTTTTTCATTTTTATGATTCATTGGAATCATAATGATGATTGCAATTGGAAAAATGATGGCAATATCTTATCGTGAACTTCAACGATTATTTACCAGGTCAAAACATATTTATAAATAATAAAATACAACAGATAATATTTTATTATGAAAGCATACATAAAGTTATTTGGGAGTTGGGACGTAGATACGGTAACTCTTGGTTATACCGTTAGAGGGCGCTACGGCATCATTATAGAAAATCATATTTGAACGAAGCCTTTAGCGCCGCTTATAGGACAAAATAGAATAAACAGGCGAACAATTGAAAAAAGAATTAAATAAATACAGTATTGCAGCAAATAAAAAAAAAAATATGGGCTTACAACTCGTCAACTATAACAAGCACAAACAGTAAATAACTTTTTAAAATAACTTTTTAAATTTTTTTTAAAAACAAGGCTTCAATAAGGTTTAAGGTATAATAAAAAAAAAATGTTTATTATTCTTTGGTCATGCCCATCTTAAACCACATGTAACAAAACATAATAAAACGAACAAATCTTGACATTGATTATGTGCAAGTGAATAGGATACGGCAGAAAATCACGTATTGTAAAACTTTTCTCGATTCAGTGAAGTAAACAAAAAGTGAAAAGTTAAATAAACAAATCAGTCACAAAATAATCGTTATCGTAATAATCATACACGCTGCACTGCTATAGAAAACTTTAGAACGGCGTCATTCTTGCGACATTGATATTCGACATTTTTAGATTTCACTGAAATCGTACTTGAAAAATGAAATTTTAGCCTTACCCTGGAAACGACCACTTCTGCAATAAACACGTGTTAAAGCTTAAAAACGATTCCACTGTTTTTGTCTTGTGTTACTGGTTAAAGATTTGAACTACAAACGCTGCTCTGGCTCGTCATGGCGGACAACACAAGTGTTTGTGGTAGTTGTAGTCCTTTAAAAACTTTCGATCGGCATGTGGCATTTTTCCGGCATTTTTCTAAATATTTGCAATGCATCCACTTAATAGTATTATTTATTTTTGTTAAGTGTGTGAAGTATTTTATCACTATTATTTTGTTTGAAATAAGAAAGTGATACAATGAAGATGTTCCTTCAGGTTTTAGTACAAGTGCAAATGTCAGTCTTGTCATTGCTCGTCCCTAAAGCAAAAATCTAAGTAAACTACTCCGGTTTTTCAAGTTTCATACTTTAAACCATTCATTCTTTGACCCATTTTAAAAAGTAAGTTGTGTCCCTACCAGTACCAGGCTCTTTGACCTGACTGGAATGCGGTTGGTGTTTAATAAAAAGACAATTTTGAGACTTGTTGACTTTTGTGTAAAAGCTCTTCAGTTCTCTGTAAAATCAGCTCATTGGCTAAATTTGTTTAAACTGTTTTCGTGCTGTAATAATATAACAGCACAATGAAATAGCCAATAATGATGAAATAGAAGAGTAAATTAATTGTAGAAAAAGATTTAATCTTTATTTTTAATAAGAATTTACAATCAATCCATCTATTTTAAGCCACTTTTTTATATTTTTACAATTTGTATTTTTATTTATTTTAATGCAGGACACGGAATGCCTCTATTTTGTCCACTCAAGGGAAATATTTTATTCTACTATTTTTATGAAATTAAAATGTATTTTGTATGTAAACAATACGAACAACAAAGACAACATGTACTTGCCTTTAAATCTATATGAATGCAAACAAATTTCAAACCAATAAAGCAGGATTTTAACAGTTTAGCTACAATCCACGTGACGTTGAAGATGAAGCTGGCTTTCTGACTCTTCTCAAGTCTCTCCGGCCTTGACCTGATGACCTTCAGAGCTTGTCTTTGGTAAATCGTTCCTCAATAATTCATGACTTCCTGTCAGTATCTTTTTTCCATAAGACGCTGAAAGAAGCTACATTCCTGCGCTGAAATGTATTAATTTTTTAAAATACCAAAGTAAAAAGCTCACATAAATGAAACTTCGGGTGACATGATTGCGATGAAGTTAACCGAAAAAATCACTTTGCAAAACACACCATAAGTGTCATTTTATTTGCTTCACATTTAATTCAATGAGAGCTGTTCACAGTTGGGACGATACAGGTTTGTTTCGATGAATCATGTAATAAACAGGAAAATAAATGCCTGTTTTCACAATCAACAATCTATCAAACCGCCGACACGTGCAACAGAAGTGTGCGTTTGGAATTACCAACGAATAAAAATTGGCAAAACGCTTGAATAACACTGACAGTGAAATGACATCTGAAAACGTTCCCTTGTTTACACATTTTATATAATCTATCCACAGATTAAATACCTTTGTAATTTAACATTATACACGGACAAAATACATAAACACATGTACATGTGCTGATGAGCGATATTTTGTTAATACATAGTACAAATCCCCTCGAAAGAGAAAAGATTATTGCATTTCTTGAATGGTTTTTGTATTATTGGCAGTACGATCTGAAGACCTGGAGATGAATCTTCTTGAAAAGGAGTTTTGTAGAGGCTCATCGAGAGGACGCGTTCAAAAACACTGTACAGTTGCTTTTCCACGATCATTGTTTGCGAATAACAAAATATATGTTATGTAATATTTGCATGATCAAGTGCTACAATGAATGAATCCAGGACCAACATGTGCATTCATGTATCAAGATGTGTGTCTCAAATCTAGAGGGAAAATATCAATAAAATGCAAGAAAAAGCTTTTAAAATACCTTTAAAAAAAAAAAAAACACCACAGTCATGTTTATCAGTAGTAAATGTTAAAATACAGTACCTCAATAGGATTAACGTTTGGACCAACGCACAGACACGTAAAAGCGTGATGATGTATCTACATGTGCATCTCCGTCTGAAATTGCTTCTACCTACGTTGCTCGTTTATGCATAATAATAGCAATAGTAAATGAATCATTTAATATAGTAAACATATTCAAGCTATAACACGAGGAAATTTTATCGGATCTACTGCTGGAATATAAAACATATAAAATACGCTCTACCTGGTTTAAAACAACTCATGTTTTTTTTTTCTTGAACTTTTGTAGGTGAAAACAAGACTGGATTATTAGACTGACACACACTCGTGTTAATCTCACAGGAAGACCTCAGAAACACATATTCAGGTGATCAGGTCAAACCTTCAACACACACACACACACAGGTATTGTGTACTGGCACACACAGAACTGAAGCATGTTTTGGTGCAGAGTGGCACGATACAAAAGTGTTTTCAATGATCTCGACTTCACAAACTGGTTTCTCGATCCAAATCTGCCTGTTTCTTTTCTCCTTGCACGTGACTCTTGGCACCTTCAACTGCTGAGCTGTAAAATAATAGAAAATACTTACATTTATAGGAGAGAAAATAATGAACTAACCAACAGATTTCAAGAAACAGAGCAAACAAAGAGACATATGTACATGAGAACACAATATAAACATGTATGTAATCAAATAAGTATGTTCTATGTAAAAACAGAAATGACTATTAATTAATTAATAAAGTATACATTTAAATGGGGACTAGCTAGTAAAGATTTATACGCTGTTGCAAAACCACAATTTTGCTCATTAGAATATTTCAGCAATATTGAAGAAATACAGTATTTATTTGATTAAACAGTGTACTGATATTGCAAATTGCTAATAGTTGCTACTTGAATGTAAAGATTATATATATAAATAATAAACTCGATAGTAATAACAACAATATTTTATTAAATAAAATTTAAAATTATATTACATATTTTCACAATTTAAAACTATGTTTACTGATTAGAAAAGATCTAATCATCACTTCACAAAAGTCCAATCCTAAAATTAGTTCACAACCACTTCACCATCCACAAATCATGCATTTCCATGCATTATAGAATCTAAAGAGTTGCACACAAACATGCACACACACACACACACACACACACACACACACAGAAGATGCCAAAATTCTCAGGAAAGAGCTTGAAAATGACAAGAATGTCCAATTCAATTAATTTAAATAATGGTTTTTCATTGTCAGACGCAAAAACATAAAGATTTTCTGGAAAAGACTGGGACGACGGAACATTTAGGAAAAAGCCATAATCACCAAATGATGGAGGCCAGACACCCACAGCACTAGCGTATATACAGTGATTATGAATAGAAGGGCTGGGTTGCATCTTACCTTTGGAAATCAGCATCTGAGACATTAGGAGAGGGAGCTTATGAGTGACAGGGATGAGAAATTTAGTCATGAGATGAGCTCGACATCCATAGATTTATCATTAAGAGAACAGCAGGTCTGAGGATCAGCAAATAGCATGAGTGCTAATGGAACGGCTGCATTCCAATGAATTCAAACTTAAATAAAGTTAAACTATTATCAGAAGGATTTATTATTCAGTAAGGTCTCAATGTGAACTATTCCATTAGCAGTCTTGTAGATTTTTAGGAATGCTGCTAAGGCTCTACAGGGATGAAAAGGGCAAAAAAGGACTGAACATTTAAAAAAGAGAGAAAACTATACGAAAAATGTTCAGTTTTATATTTGAAAGTGTGAAAAGCACTTTAACGTTTTAGTCATTACCTTACCTTACTTTTGAAGATACTGTATGTATAACCTTTAAATGTATTAAATGTACATATACTGTATGCATAAAGTAACTATTTAAATAACTAGCAGCAAACAATTAAATGCAATAATTTACATGTTTATAAATAATATAAATATTATAAAATATGTTACAATATAATTACATTAATAAATAATGAAACATTTATCGTAATAGCTTAAGATTGGCCTTTCTAAAATACTCTAAAATTACATTATTACTTAAAATGTATAATAATAATAATGTATTTAAAATTACATTATTGATACTATTGTGTTAGTTTAGGTTATTGTAAAATTTCTATTCATAAACACGGTTTTGTTAGTATTATTATTTATTTATTTATTTTTATTATATCATTACTGCAGCATTCTATCTTTCAAAAATCTACATTTGTAAAATATTTTATGCATGGGTTCTGTTTTGACAGTAAACCCTTTGACTGTAATGAGAAATTACTATATTCAAACCTTTTTGAGCTTTGATCTTTTTTGGTGCTGTCAGTGTTGAGGCCTTTCCACGCATTTCCAAAAGACGACTTGGTCATTTCATCGGAGATATTGACGGTGGAAGGATCGTCCCTTAAGAAGGCATGGTACATTGAAATTTACAATTCCTGTACAATCATAAATGTGCTTCTTTACATATAATAGAAACAGGTCAGAATTTTAAACCTGTAGATTTAATTTAAGTCAGTACTTGAATCATTTTTCTACATTCTAAAATACAGTTCTGTATTTCCAACACAGAATTCCCTACTTACTTATAATGCCCTTCTAGAGGAACTTGCACAATCCCTTCATCTTCTATCAACACGCACTGGTTTTCCTGAAAAAGAGCATGTTTGACCATTCAAAAAGAAACTATTAGCCATGATTGGTTAGTTTTAAACCAATAAAGTAAAGTGAGTGATTTTGGCACTATTGGCCACTAGGGACCGTATCAAAATTGTGCTCGGCATTTAACCAGGAGCAGTGAGCAGTTTTAAGCCACTGTATTTGTATTGAGTGTTGATACCTCTTGCTGCGCGTCCTCCATTTTTTTCTTCTTACTCTCGGGCATCAGGTCATCCAGCCAGCTGAGTTCTCTCTTAGAGAAGATGAAATCCAGCAACTTTCGGATGAACACAAGAGCCAAGACCTGCAAGCAAGCAAGCATGAGGACGTCACCTCAGCACAACCCTACACACACACCAGCGCGTCTTACCATCATCGGAAAGACAATGGCAGCTCTGGAGGTCTTGATGATCCAGAGAAGAGCGAGACAGCTCAGCTGGATGATGGTGAACAGGTGAACTTTTCTCAAAGGAACGTGTCTCAGATAGATGAAGTCTGGCTGATGCTTCGCTGGCATTCCGAAGAGTTTCAGACGATCGAAGAACTGAATAGAAAAGAAAATGATAAAAAAATTGAATTAAAAAGTAGAATAATCTTTAACGAAGAAAATAAAAAAGTATTTGAAAAGTTGCAATTAATTTATACTAGAATATTAATTTTGAGTGTACGCATGTGCGTGTCTATGTGTGCATTTAGTAATCTTTTTTTTTATCTTAATTTGAAATTGATTTATTTGATTTTAACCTATATTTCACTTGTACTTATTAGTTTATTAGTTTAATATTTGTTTTCAGTATTAGTAAATACTAGTCATCAAATATTAAATATTTAAAAAATCTACAATTAGGAAGATTAAATAGAGAACAACACAGACTAAATTAGGGTAGATGTCAACTTTGAGCAACTTGGCAAAAAAAAATCAACACAGAAAAAAATGTTCAGAAATTAAGAAATGTTTAACAAACATTACTAACCATATTGAACGTCTTTAACTCTTTAAAATTTTATAGAAACGTACTTGGCTTTACTTTAAATATATTTAAACACAAACTGCGTTTGGTGAAATCGTGAATAATTTACAAAAAAAAGCCAACACAGAAGTAAACCTACACTAAATCAGATATTTTACCCAGGGCTTTCAATGAAACAGGTTCAAAAGTTTCATACTAAACAATATGCGCAATAATTTTTCACTTATATTATTTACCGTTACTTATTGTTTACCATTGTGTATTACTTGCTTTTGTGGTTGCTGCTGAACCAATGTAAATTTCTCATTTGTTGGACAGATTTACATCATCGTCATCCTTAACACATGTTTGTATTGTAATATTAATAAAGTACTAAAATGGTAAACCACATTACCTGTATGCCCCTGAGAGACGAGGCACCCATATACAGGAAAACTCCATATAATACTGGCATCGGTATGTGCTGCAGATACAACAACACAGATCAATCGACTCGAATTGATAAAACGTAATATAGAAATGTGTATGACTCAAGGACATGTGGAATCTCGGTTGAGGAACTTCCTTTAAGAACCGACTTTGACCAGGAACCGAATTAGTCTGGTGCATTTTTACACACCAGTTTACTGGACAAGTTAGTCCATTCCTAAAGAAGTTCATGAACTGAGGAACCAATTGATTTTGAATCAGTCATGACTTTTAACTGACCTTCAGGACAGAGGTCATAAACACAGAGCTGCCCATCAGAACGAATATCATGAGCCCTGTAAAGCGCTGTTCTCGGATTCCCAGAAACTTGGGCTGTTCTCCGGGTGCAGAACATTCCGACTCCAGCTTCAGACTGTTCACGTGGCTGATGGAAAGAACCGTGGCGGCCACAAACCATGGAAGGCCCATTAAGGAGCAAACGCCCAGCATCACACCCACCACAAACAGGTCCAGATGATACCCACAACCTTTCTGTAAATACACATATACACAGTACACCTCTCTTTACTCGAGAAGTAGTCAAAGATGTTCAAATGTACGTATGAATGTACCACACACCTTCAGCTTGTGCTCCTTCCTATTGATAATGACGGCGGTGATCTGCTGGTCCATGAAGATGAGGATGGTACACAGCAGAGCAGGGATGCAGGTGATGATGATAGTCCACCATGGATTTGGCCCCAGCGGGCTGATGAACCAGCCACGGTCATCTCTGGTTGGCTAGGAGAGGTCACATGATCACTTTTTAATCGGCAGAAGGTGTAAGATGTAATGCACGTAATTTTAATGATTTTATTGTTAAAACTCCATGTATTTTTATATACTGCACATTAAATATTACTGTATAAATAAATAATCCTGTATAATTTACATAAAATACATCAATGTTTTTTTTTCACATTTAGAAATAAAGAAATCAATCAATGTAAGTGATTTATAGTCAAATAAACTATATATATATATATATATATATATATATATATATATATATACACACACAACTATAATTATGTATTTATATTAATCAAGCATTGCAATAAAATTTAATACATTTATAGTCAAATATTTTTTATAGATTTGAAGTAAACAATGTTTTGTTCTTATGCTTAAATGTGCACTTTTTGCACACGAGTTTGATTATACTCACAAAAACGTCAAACAAATTAGTTTAAAATAACAAATGCTCATATTTTTTCCCCACCTTTTAGGTCCTCAACATCCCCTTTATATTGTAATACTGTATAGTATATAAATTAAATTACAGAAAATTATTTTTTTACGAAATAACAAAGTTTATAATGTTTCTAAAATTGTTTTATACGCACTTTACTTTCGCATAAGTTTGAATAAACCCATAAAGCGACACAAAAGGGTCCATAACAATCGTACATGAACAAATACCATTATATATAAGCCAATCTAAGTCAGAAATGTAAGTTTAGTTAAGGTGCTTATAGTTTAAGATGCTCACTTTAAACTCATTAGGAACCTGAAGTTTGGGGGATGGGACTCCCAGAGCAAAGTCGATCAGAACCATGGTCATGATGGTGATGAAGACAGCAAAGTCACTGATTATCTGTCTAACCTGAAAAGAAAAAAACAGAATTAGATCTGCAGACAAAAACTACAATCCCTATATTGGTTAATTCAAGGTCAAACATGTGCAATTGTTAATCGATGTATTTTTATTCTGCTTCAAAACATGTGGATTGGTCCTGAGAATGGAGATGCAACTCAAACTCATCAGGTAAAATCACATGCCTTGGTGGGAAAGTAGCGGCTCGTTTTGAATTCCTTGAGGAAGGATGACATCGCAACGGTGGAGAAGAAGAGAACGACGCACCAGAAGAGGACATCAGGGATGTAGGGTCCATGATGACCACAGGCACTGCCTACAAATTCACCTCTGTTGAATATACATCCCTGAAAGACAAGGTGGACCATGAGGAGATGTGTTTGAGCTGAAGATCACAGCTTCCAGAAAAGCTTTAAGCAAGGACGAGATGCGGTTACTGGAAACATTAAGAAGATTTGCGCATAGTGGATTAGATTGCGTGATGTAAACTAAGCTTAAATAAAAGGCTGAATACGGATCAAGGATGAATCAACGGAAGATTTTGTCACTTTATTCATGAGTTTGTCGAGAACACTGAACTTCTTCTGAATAATGAGAAAATAGGAAAACATTTTAATAAAAAAAAATACTTTTAACACTAAAATATGCTTGAAAAACAGACATACAAAATAAAGCTCTCATTGAAAGTCCAGAGTAGGAATATATTTAATATTTATATGCATTTAAACTGCAACTCTTATTTTTTCATTTAGTTTAATCCATTTGTAGTTCTCACCTTGACATCAAGACCTAACCAATCGATCTCAGAGGCAGTGATGTTTTTCTCCTCCCAGTAATTCAGTGTGGCATTACTGGGATATTTGGGCATTGTGCATGCACACCTACAAGATTTGGCAGATTAAGTTTAAAAATTCTTACAAAGAATCCAAATGGTTCTGCGATGAGCCAAATGACCAGCACTTACGAATACTGAGTGAGCTGATTGAGGTCGTTGTGCATGTTGAACGCATACGTCTCACCCAGATGAATGAGCTTCTCCAGAGCCTCGTAGATGAAGATGATGCAGATGAGGGAAGCGAAGGCTTCCTCCGTGAAGCGTGTGATGTAGCACACCAGAGAGCTGGCGTCTGTGGCCACCAGCAGGAGACAGAAAAAGGCCGTCCACAGACCAATACACACGCGTAAGGAGAGGTAAGACAAGCCGTAGTCTCTGCGGAGACAAAACACCACAGTTATTCCGGGTCTGACTTTACATTTTTTCTCTAAGTTAAATTTTTGAACCAAAACTGCACTTGGTTTATTTTGATGTGTCCGTTTTTTTAGAGAAGATAACAAGAATGTGGTGGAGGCAGATTTTGATGAAAAAACACTTAGCAAACAAACATGCGTACATTCATAAAGTTAAATAGACAATTATTTCATGATTTAGAGAACAAATAGAACACTACAGTTGAAAAAAAAATAAATGTGATATTTTCCTAAAATATTGTACATAGTAATTGTATATTTAAATACACACATTTTGTTAAAATACATTATACAATAGAATTAGACTTACAACATTAAATATTACATACGTGTACATATTACAACAAAATACATTGGAAAAATAGACTAATGTGCATTTGGTATCTGTAAAGTCTGGTATTTGACTTTGACTTCACCTTTGACTATTAAAATTAATTCAATTAATGTAAAAGTTTGGCCAACCATTATTCTTTTGCAATTTAACCTATACTTTAATTTTAATTGCTTTTAGAAATTAGCTTTTTAGAAATGCTTTTTAGAAATTCTTACTTGCAAAACTTATATAGGATTTTTTCGAAGACCAGAACAGGTCCAGTACTGCCCAGGATTGTGAGGGGTTGCCCAGCAAACAATGAGTATGCGATGCCCGTCATAGAGGCTCCAAACAGGGACTCTATTGCACTCTAAAAAGAGAAAATAGATTGCGATCAGTCATAAAACAAGATTACAGTTCCAGCATACACATTATTAAAGCACTGTGTGTGTTCTTCTTACTATCCGTCCTTCTGTAGCTTCTCCCAATAAGCCTCCGAAAGTGATGACAGGAGACATGCAGGCACAGTAGAGAAAGAGGAACGAAGCCAGACACTGGAGACTGATGGCATCCGTGTAGTCTGACAGATAGTGAGGAGCCTTGCGCTTAATATCCCAGAAAAAGCCACCAAAGATTCTAAAGAAGAAAAAAAACAACATACATTTTATCAAATATATATATATATATATATAATAACAGTCTCCTTAATTGCGCGGCAAAAAAAAATGAGATTCTGATTTCTGTTCAGAATTAACTTACCTCCCAGTCCTCTCGAGTTCTGGTCCTCCGTGTCCTCCGTGTTCCTCAGCCTCCCCCAGGTCAGCTCCTCCATTAGCAAGAGGAGGAACTTTGCGCTTCTCCTGAAGGATAAAATTTAAATGCATGCACAGAATTAAGATCAAAACTGTACAAAATGGAATCTATTTGTTGAAAATATGTACATTTCATAGAGTGGTTTACCTGGGAGGGCACATTTTTTGGAGGCTCTATTCTTATTGTGGGATCCCATTCACCAGGGGGCAGCACAGTTACCTGGTCTAAAAACTCATCAATTCCTGCCACAAGGTCAGTGCGATCTTTTGCTTTATAAGCCACATCATGGAACACCTACAAGAAGATTAGAGTAGTCATTTGCTCAAAAGGTCACATTTTAATGGTCAATGTCAATCAAAATGAAACACAACCAAGGCTTCCAGCATGAGACTGACCTCATCCGTCATTAGTGTGGCAATGGAACGTCCGATTTCATGATACTGAGGTCCTTTCCCCATCGGACCCAACAGTATAAAGAGAAACCTATATAGCGAGAAGGTTGCATTTGAGTGATGGGGGGGCAAGGCAATATTGCCATCTGCAGGGTGCGGGAGGTATTGGATGCAATTTATAAGCTATCACATTTTTGCACATTTGACCAAGACTTACTTTTTGTTCTTTTTTATCTAATTTGTTCCGACATTTTGAAACATAGAAGTGAAAAGTCTTGGTGTTTTTGGGCCTAAATTGAGTGCGAGTAAAATACTTTTCCTCAAGTATGATTTTTAGGTACTCTTTACACCTCTGGTGATTTATGAGCTATATCAAGATTAGTTTAAAGTATTCTGTAAAGCATATTTGGCAATTTCCTTGCCTGGTAGTAATGGGAACTTCTGCCAGTCCATTGAGCAGCACGGCAGGGGACAGACGAATGAAGGCCACCACAGGTTTCTCAAGAAACTCTAGCTCGCCGACCAGAATGTTAGATGCTTCGGCACCCGGCGGGATCTTTTTCATGAAGTGGAGGTCTATCTATGAAAATTAGGACAGTTGAAAAATTAGTACAATGTTGAAATATGCAATTATGGTCGACATGAACAATCTCAGTTGAGCTAAGACAGTGATGCCCAACCTCCGGCCCGTAGGCCATATCCAAACCCGTGAAGGTGGTACAGCTTTTTAATTTCTAAATTCCCACACTTGTTTAATCTTAATGGTCAGAACCTTTGATCAGAAGTAGGGCCAAGAGTAATTCTGAGGGTCAAATTTAGAGAAAGATACTGCAAATTGTGGCTGTAAAATTCGCAGCAAAGTCAAGTTTAGATTCTGAAAGGTTGAGCACGACTCATCCAAGATGATTTTATTTTGTTATTATGTGTTCAACATTCCTTTGATTTTAGTTGCCAACAAATCTTATGTGAGATTCTATTAAACAACTTAACAATTGTGAACACTTTTATGAAATAAAAAAAAAAATGTAATTCCGTGCTGTGGAGAAGATTTGTCTGGAATGTCTTTCTTACTTTACTAAAGTCAACAGCACTGTTCTCACGACTTCCATCCCCACGTCCCTCAGTAGTGGGTGGCTGAGCCTGAGGAGACACCGTCTGACCTAGAAACAGTGGAAAATCAAATATTCCTCAAACAGGAAATAGCTGAGGTTTGTCACACAAAAATGGCTTGACAAGAAGAGGAAAGTCAGTCTTGTTAATACGGTGAGACCCATCGATACTTACCTGGAGGTAAAGAATAATTATAAATCATCACATTACAATTAAGGATGTCATTTGTGAGTCTTAAATATAAAACGTTATGTAGAAGCGGCATACAGATTCCTAGAGAAGTTGAAAAGACAAAGGTTGTAACACCTAAAAGAACTACAGTTAGGGACTATTTCTTGTGGGGGTAAATGTTAGATCTAAATACAGGTTATTGATATGGAATGCATAGATACTGGTAATTGTTTTTATATGACTTACACAAATTGTCACAATGCAGCATCTAGGTATTTCATATACAGTGGTCCCTCGCTATAACGCAGTTCATCTTTCGCAACGTTACAGTTTTGTGAATCCCCCGCCCCATTTCTTGTCTCTTTTCCCATTTCTAGTCTTTTTCTCTAGTATCTTCAGCTTGGCAAACTGAGATAAATAGCAGGAAAAAAAGACTTAAAAAAAAAATAGCTGTTCCCTTTACCCGCATCCTGTGGAAAAGATGCTCACTGACCTTCGTTTGAATTTTTAATACGGGGTCTTTCGAGTTTTTCCGTTGATATCGAAAAATATCAATGCCTGTCTGAGGAAAAAACTGTATAGTGGGTAGTGATTTACAGCTTTAAAATATCTATAATTATTTCTGAATAATATCTAAAAAAAACTGCAAAAATCATAGCTGAATTCCGGGTAATCAAGGTTAATTGAAGGATTTCCAGCGCAGGTTAATTTTAACTCCAGTGATTAACAAGGGACCACTGTGCTTTGGGCGTCAGTAACTAGTCTATCATCAATTTGCCTGTTGGTGGGGCTTCTTCTGTATCAGGGGAGGAGATGGTGTGGTAACCATATGGAGGACTTAGTCGCTTGCTGAAGGGAATTTTTGCTTTTTGGGGTGTGGTGAGAGGGTGGTCGGGGGCAGGGGGGGCAGATGAGTAGGATTTCTGGGATGCTGACACACACAGAGGACAGCAAATGGACCGGGCTGGACATAACGGCACCTGTCTGCAGTTGAACCTAGACCATAGAGAGGAACGGGTAGTGGGGAATGGGTGGGTCATGACGACAACTGAGACAGACAAAGAGACACACCGATAAAAGTGAGGATGAGACAAATGCAGCTCACTGGCAGAAAAGTACCGGCCGGACATGAAGCAGTACCGTTCTTATCCATGGAGTGAGGTTCCGACTGTTTCTTGCCAATATCTGCAAAAGAGCGGACGATGGGGATCCGGTTGGCTAGTTTCTTCTGGTTCTGATGGTGGTGCTGTTTAAGGAGGGCATTTCGGATCTTTTTCCTCACCTCCTCCCCCAATGGACCCGATGTCTCATGCTGGTCCAAAACCATATCTTGGAAGAATTCAAAATTGTTAGATGAAATGGCACGAGATGTGCCTACTAAGCACGTACCAGCGATCTCCTCCAAAGAACCGGCCCTCATGTCCAGCATGACGATGCCATTAAGGATGCAGCTCCGCAGCTCAAACAGGCTGTGAAGGGAGAGAGTAGCCACGTAGGGCTTGCTCCATCTCTCCCCTCCATCCTCCACATCCTCCTCAAACTTCAACCATCTGGAAAATATGAAAGTTGGTTTTTAAAGATCTGACAAAATATTTAACTTTAAATTGAACTACCGTATTATTCGGACTATAAGGTGCACTAGATTTTAAGGCCATTGAAAAACATCCATTGTCCAACCATTTTTTACATATAAGGTACATGTATTGTCTGGATTATAAAGCGTACTGTCGATTTTTCAACCGTTTTATTTGTATTGCACTCTATAGTCCAAGCAGAAAAACTTAATAGAAGTTTTTATTCAAATTTTATACAATAAAAAGTACCATGTATACAGGTAGACTTAACTTGATATTGGAAATGTATTGATGAGTTTCTGTCTTAATGAAGTTTTCACTTGTGTGATGTACATTTGACATTACTATTCAAATTACTATTCAAATTTGTATTTCTCTTTCACTTGCGTGTAAACCTAAATAGGCATATATGGAAGGATGAGAGCCTGTGTATTTGTTGTGATCTTCTGTTGTGGTCACTTTATGGTCGTTGTATAAAAGAGGAAACTAAAAAATTATATAAAAATGAAAAAATGCACCCAATAGTCCACAAATTACGGTATTTGAGGTTTATCATTAAAATCAAGACTACAGTATCTGCAGGACTTAAAAATGCAAATAATTTGAAAACAAAGATAAAATTGCTTTGGACATTTATTGGTAATACAGTGTGTATTTTCTCAAACTCAAAAGTGTGTGTGTGTGTGTGTGTGTGTGTGTGTGTGTGTGTGTGTATTTGAACCTGGCCGTCTCTTTCCATTCAGCATCCTCTCCTTCTTTCAGGCAGATCTCATCCAGCTCTGTGAAGAGTGCGTGTGGAATATGTTCCTCATCGTCCTCCATTCCCAGCAGAAACTGAACACGCTGAGACGGCGTGTCAGCTGCAAAAGTGTTTAGGTTCATATTACACCATTGAAAATGTGTCTCCTTTTACTAATTTATAAAGTGGAGTGTCTGTCTTACTGAATGATGGAGATTCCCTCCCATCCTCGGTTCCAGAATCTCTATCCCGTGACCTCTTCCTGTGACGATGCCCGTGGTGGCGATGTCGTCTGTGTGACCTTCGACCTAGAGGCACGTGCACCCCGATGTAGAGGGTACGGTGTCCTATCAGAATGCAACAGAACAGTCACAATAGACACATATCAGTACACACAAAAGAACACTCAGTGTCATTTTTCCTGGGGTTAAGTCAGATGAACTCAAAATAACTCACTAAGTCAACTCATCTATTCTTAAGGCGCCAGCAGATTACTGTTTTCCTTCAATGGAAGAAAGTATGAAGGATTTATATAAAAGGAAGAAAAAACTGGCAATGCGCAGTTTCATGCATTTATTTAATCAGACTCGGTGCTTCTGTACTTTGTGTTTCAGCTCTTGTTTACACTGTCAGATTAAACTATAGATTTAAATCTCTCTCTCTCTCTCTCTCTCTCGCTTTGACTCAGGCTCTGGCAAACAGACCTTTACATCACGACTTAAGCAGGGATGACGCAAATAGACCGAGAGACTAAACGTAACTCTTGGGGTTCTAAGACAAATAGCTGATTGTTCATGCTTTGTGAATACGTAACTGCATAATGTAAAAAATAATAAAAGCACTGTCTGCAAAATTCTCTTCTGATGCTATTTTAAAGAATATTTTGCTTTTAAATGTTGCCTTACTATCAAATCAAATTTCTTAATCTCAATGTTTAATCACAAGAGAGTGAACATTTAAAAAAAACATTTTTTATTTCTCTAAATGAAAGATTTCCACGAGACTAACACTAGATTCACGTCCTTTCAAATGTCTGATCTCAGCAAATTATAGCAACTTTCTACAGAACAATTGAGATCCATAGAATTAAAGTTATCTACGTATAAAAAGGTTTAGCTTGTTTATAGCTCTGCAATCAGGAAACATAACTTTTGCAATGCTTTACAAATTATATTATTTATCGTACAAAATTTCTCTTTTTTTGTTTATGTATTTTTTTATTTGTTCATTTGTTGTTAATTTCTAGATTTCTAACAATATTTTCATGTTTGATTAGGTTTTCTGTTTTATTACCTTCAAGCTCTTCCTTCTCAAAATTGGTGTTGAGCATAGATCGAGTCCCACCCCGATCCAGCACAGCCTCCTCATCGTTTCTCTGCAAAACACACACAAATTCATTCTCTCTTAGCTAAGAAAGAATACAAAATCATTAGATTTGGAAAATATCTTAAGCACAATTTCCTAGAATTTAGAAAAATCCTTAGATTTGTGTTGAGGTTGTGTTGAGGTCAAGCAGATGCATTGGTCAAGCAGGTTATAGTAAAGATGTGCAACTCCTGGAAACACACTCCAGGAAGCATACTATGCAGTTCCTGGAAACACACTTCAGGCTTTACCATGACTTAAAGACACTTCAATCAATTAACCAAGGTGACCAGTAAGGTTCTCCTGTTTGGTTGGGTTGACTGTGAGTAGACTATGTATAGATTGCATGAGTGTGCGTGTGTTTGCATGGACTACACATTTGTAGCCACCTGTACTCTGACCCCCCTAAAAAAAAACCAGTGTGACTACCGTCTAGAATATCTTCTAACAGTAGCCGGGGTGTTTATTCAAAAAATTATTCAGATGGACGGGCATCCTGCCTGACCTGCGTCTAATGGAGACAGGCTCTTATCCAAAAAACTGAATTTTATATTACATTTTTCTATTTAATATATTAATTATATATCATATATATAATCAAATGAATATATAATTATATACATAATATGTAATACAATATGACATGATATGTAAAATTCAATAGAATAACATCAGCTTGAACCAAGGACAGGCTACTATTGGAGACAGGCGTCTAATAGCTCGCGACGCTTTCACGGCATGCATTTATTGGAGACAGGGGTCTGAAAGAGTTTTAAGAGTTACAAATATTGCAAGATTTACAGTATTTGTCTTCACATCTCAACAAATTAAGTTTGGTACAGAATTTAATTAAAAATTTAACAGAATTAAAATACAGAATTCCCTGGAAGGAAGAAGGATTTCATAAGAAAGTGGTGGTGCTTCTGGAAAAGCTTGGAAAATCTCAGACAATTTTGGAAGTAAACCTTCTGGAAGACGAAAAATACTTGAGATACGGAAGGGGATTCATCTTCCAGCAAGACCATGACCCTAAACATAAAGCCAGTGTAAAATTGGAATAGCTTCAATCAAAGATTATATATGTTTTAGAATGGCCCAGTCAAAGCCCATTTCTAAATCCTATTGAGCATCTGTGATATGACTCCATCTAATCTGGATGTCTGTCCATCCAATCCCTTCAATATTATGTGTTACTTTTTTATATAAAAATTAATATCAAAGCAGTCATCAAAATACATCGGAACAATTTAAACTTGCATTTTTTTTTTAAATTAGCTTTTTCATTAGATACGTTAAATAATACTTTTTTTTTTATTAATAAACGGTCACTTTACTCATGACATCTTAAAATGAGCTGGACTCTTCTTGAGACTAACATCACCAGACAGTTTCCATGACAACTAATGTGGCCAGTCTGTAGTTGTCCCCAGAACACAGATGACATTGTTGAAGTAACAATTTTCTCTGTAAAGTCAAAGGCGGCCACACTGGCCTCATGTGGATTATATAATAACTCAAACTTTGCACTTGCCCAAAACCAGCTAAACTTCTTGAGAGAAACATCTGCCGCGTCAAAAAAGCCATTAGCTTTGAAACGACAAATGACAATGAAATGATCGTTTTAAGTCACCATTTTTAGCTCGAGCAAGAAACAAATTCAGATCTTTAGATGATCGGCATTAGAGACACAGGTTTTTATGCAAGCACTCTTATGAAACATCACAATAAAGAGACAAAGTACTAGTATTAGCATTTCATCAAGAAATTCACATTGCTTTAGAGGATGTAGAGACATTATTGTCATTGTAGTTATACAACAAACTGTGTTTGTTCACGCACTGTTGTTTATGTATATTCACATGAACTTTAGCATGAAGGTATTTTAGCATATTTATATCACTTTCTAAGCTTTACAACGTGTCTAGCGCTATAGCAAAGTAGTAACTAAAAGTGTGTAAAAACTAAAACTACAAGTGTTGGCAAGAGGCTATGATAGAATGCTTATTGACCTTTAAGTGTTTTTAGCACATTGCTATTAGATTGCTAGCACGTAGTGTTGCTTTGCACAACAAATAACATGACAAAAGATTTTTTCACACCTTCCTTTTTAGTTGCTATGGAGTTTTGTCAAGTGTTTTAACACACATTTATGCAACTGCTAAGCCATTGTAATTGGTTGAAAGGTCATATTGTTTGCTACAAAATATAGATGTTGAATTAAGAGCAAAGGCGAATTAATTATAACAACGAATAATTATTGTATTATAATAAGAGTCATTTATTATATTAAGAGTCACCCCATAATAATTAAGAATCCAATCACACTTTATCATCAGAATATAGCCAGAATTGTCCAATATAACCAATAGGTCTGAGAGTGCTGCAAAGGTGAGTCATGTTCCTGGCCCGAGACGTGATGCTGTCTGAGGTGGTGGCAGCTCGGTCATGCCTGCAAAGGAGCCATAAATGGCAATCCAGGCTGAACTATATGGATTACCATGGCAACACAGCGCAGCAGACTCCTGGGAAGTCTCATTCCGCCTGGATGTGATGTCATCAAAGAGAGACCTAATCTCTCCATCTTGTTCTTGGAGGAGAGATGAAGGACACACATGCACAGTATTTTTTTTAATGTGGTAATTTAGTGGCATGTCTGTCGACGCCAAGCTACAAGGTTATGGATGCGGATTGGTCAATGCTGTGCAAACACACACACACACACACACACACACACTCTCTTGTGTGTTTAGCTAATGAAAGTTTTAGAGTGTGTCCCGCTGTCTCTATTCCCTTTGTTTTAATAAGCAGCTTCCTGTCTGCACCACGGGTGTGACATTCAATCTGAGATCCCCCTCATTCCATCCTTCCTCCCCTCCGCTAAGACTCCATCACCCTGGATCTCCCACACTTCCCATCTCCGTTAACCTTTCCAGCTCTTTCCTTTCTCTGGGTTTTTAGATCGCCGTCCGCTTGGCTGTCCTTGTCTTTTACGGTCGCTCTCAGCACCGGCTTCGTGCTCGGAGTCACGTGACAGCGGCTGCTAGCCTGAATAATGATGGAGCAGATTCTCACATGTGGACACAGATTTACATGCGCACGCAGGGATGGGGGAGGGAATGGGGTCGCCGCTCTCGTGGGCTGGTTTCGCATATTGTGGCGTGTCAGGAAATTAGAACTTGCTTTTTTCCAGGTGACTTGCTTGAACTGGAAAACCAAAAGCAAACCATTAGGATCTTGTATTAAAGGTTCTTGCATTACAAGCATATTTTGCGTATTTAAATTGTGATACCTAGTACTTGATTTCAGCCTTGCATCTGCCTAATTTATTGATTAGGTGAATCTACCCCATTTCCTCAACGAATTCATCCATTTTTGGGTCTTTAGGAACTATAGCCAGTCATGGCTTTTGGGGTCTAAGGGTGGGCACACACTGGACCAGTAGCAAATGTCCACAGAATATGTCACTCGTTCATATCTACAAGAAATTCATGTACTTCAATCGCAAGAAACCCAGCAGAAACTGAAAACTAAAAAACCTGAAAGGTCTAAATGCACAATACTATTGTGAGTCTCAAACTCACAGTGTAGTCTGTTTTTTTATTATCAATTTTATAAATGGTGTACATTTTCCTTAATAGGAATTTGTGAAATACTTATAGACTTGTAGAATATACTCATGATTGAGTATTTTAAGGAATTGAACTGGCTGTTGTTCATTGGAACCCGATATGAATCATGTCATGAATTCCATGAAAAAGTCATGAAAAAAAATACACATGCAATTTTAAAAACACTTTATAAATACGTAATACATTAGTTTTATTCTTTTGATTATTGTAGGATAATTTCTACAGGCTGATAATTTATAATAGGCTGATTTCTAGCCATACAACCATTCACAAAATGGACATTCTTTCTGAGTAGCAGAGATCATTTGTGGCCGTTATAAGCAGTTAAATGTCTCAAGGTCATGTAGAAGTAAAACAGAAAAAAGCATTCGCTGAAAACATGGATCACAAACAACAGTTCACCTAGTCACAAACTATTTCAGAAGCAGTTTCACCACAAGCTAAAAAATCTCCTAGAACCTGAGAACAACTAACTCAAGTCTATCTGCAGAACTTAATTCTTCCCAGTTTAAGCTCCTTGGTGTCCTATATCTCATTGTGGCCTATTTAACAATTACAAAGAATGCTGTGGTAGAAAGCACAGAATGAAGGAGCTCGGAGTCTGTGAATGTAAGTAGAAGATATATGTATTCCACCAACAAACATCTCCACACACTCTAAACTCAAGGTCAATTGTTTCCCAATGGCTCAGCTAGTTAGAAAATGCCTCTATTTCCGTTGCCATTTAAAAAATTATCCCAAAGTTTTGCTATGAGTCATCTGCCCATGGTAGACAAACGGTCAAGGAAATTCAAAATTCCCACAAACAAAAGCTGTGTGTTTCCAACAAACAACATCCATTGACTCTCCAGAAGTGCGTACACATGTACATTCACACTACATTCCTGAATACCAATGGATCTCATCTGACATTAAACTGAAAAGTGCCAGATCTGCTTGTGAAAAGCCCTTTTGTTTCCTCTACTCTCTTCTTTTAAGAATTATAGTCTGAATTCACATGCAAACATCTTCTCTCGGCCATCCTTCAGTCCTGATCTCATTCTCAAGTCTTTGGTTGGAATCTCTGGAGACCCCAGTCAACTGTTCTAATAATACAAGTCTTAACAGTCCAAAGACCGACAGACTTATGAGGACACCAGGATTTGCAGATGTTTTCATGCAGTGGTTTTATGAGGACATCTTTGGCAGCATTAGCTGTAAATCAGTGTGGTCTTCTGGGAAATGTGTATCAGGGGATGAAGAGGTCAAAATGTCACTTATATATGGACATGGATGTTGTGTTTGCTTTGACCGGGATGAAAACACCATAATGAGTGACTTTAAGAGATTGCCAGTAGATCAGTTTATATTCAGAGTTATTACAGAAGCTTTATGCAAAGAGTAATCACTACGCAGCTAAGAATTTCCGAGGATTTATTTTAACACTACAATGACGTCACTATTCAAGTCCTCAAGGGTTGATGAAAAATCAATCGTCAGACCGAGAAAGATGCCCAGCCAACTGTAAGAGAGAGCTGTAAGGCACCTTGAGGACATGTTCTCCCAAAAACAAGAAAGTTGAAGAGAGATGCAAAATAAAAGTCCCCAATAAAGCTGCAAAGAGAACACTGATGAAACAGGTCACAGGTGTTCTGGTTTGAAATGGGACGCGACAAATTTCATGCTTGGTTCTCACAGAGCCAATAAAGGTGAGATGCAAAAGAAAGGTCATCCATAAATTATAATAATATTACAATTATAATTATTTGGTCTAGAGTTGCTGGGATTGGCTCCTGCTCCCCGTGACCCATATATAGAAAGACGGCAAGGCTAAAAGATGGATGGATGAATGGATGGATGGATTGATAGATGGATGAAGGACCACTTTTTTACAATGTTGTGGTGGTTTGGGGTAATAATAATACATTTTATTTAAATACACCTTTCAGCACTCAGAATAAAAAGAAAGCACAATCAAATACAATAAAAAAGTAAGTACCCATCGTAAGGTATTAAAAAACTGTAAGGTATTAAAAATGTAAGGTATTAAAAATCATGGTATTAAAAACAGAATGTGGTCCATCTCAATTAGTTTTGATTTCGTAGAAGATATTATGAGCATTTAATTGTTCTGTATAATCTCCTAGAAAAATGCTCTAAAAGTCACAAAAAAAAAAGATCTTTTACAATTGGAATCACAAAGGATTTGATGCGACTTTGCAGAGTAAAATGCTTTTACTTCCTGCTAATCTTTTTCCGCACCTACTGTAAAGCTCTGCAGCTTTCTGGGTCACAATATACCTTGTGGCCCAGTTCTGCCTCTTTATTAATGACAAACTGCCTTTACACTGGGTGGTTATTTCCATAACTCCCTTTGTATTTCAGCGCAGCAGCAAGATGCATGTCATCTGTCACGTTATTTGGCCACTCTGTGCATCTGTTTGAGATTTCCCGGCATGTGACCATTGTGAGTTTCAGTACAGTGTGATCATGCAGAAACAACCATGAGCGGCAAAAGGATTATGGGGATGGCTGAAGAGGCTGCAGATAGATGAATGGGATCTGAGCCCTTTGATTGGTCCGGAGCGGTGGGACTGATCCCTACAGATGGCTGTGGTTACCATGGAAATGAAAGGATCAGCATCAGCATCCTTTCAGAGCGCTGAGAGCGGAGCATGACATGACCGGAGCCACATCAGCATAATTAATACGCGTTTTTAATTATAAATATCATTCTTCAATAAGACAAAAGTGGCTGCTGTTTCTCAGCCTCACCATGTCGGTTTTCCGTGAATATTCTAGACTGACGTGCCCTCGGCTAAAAACAACTCTAACGTTTGTGTAAATTCTCATATGGAGGTGGAATCTCCAGTTCTGACAAGAATCCAATAAAAAAAAAAAACTGGACGGAATATGCACAGATGAAAGCGCAGGAAAGATAAGAAGAGAAAGAATGTGGGAAGGAAGATTGGTACGGAAATAGCTGCGAACAGTTGAGAGAGGAGGCGAAACCGAGCCTGTGCCTTTAACAACAAGGATGAAAAGCAGAATGCTGGTTCTCGCACTCAGCACATGCACGTCTTGTTGACGTGCAGTTATATAATGAGACATCAAAGCTTCACAAACAGACACGCTGACACACACACAGACCTCTCAAGGACACACAAGAGTTTGTACAGCTCCTTTGTCCTACCTGACAGTTAAAGCAAGGATTCTCCAAAGATCTGTGCTGCATGCTGCCAGCAAACGTTCCTTATCCCAAGGACAGGAAATAAGCTTCACGGGTGCACCACAGTGCAGCGGAGCTTCCAATGCGCACCTTTCGCTGAAAAAGCCCTGATGACACAGCTACAACCCTGTCGCCAGGGCTGTGTAGTCCAACTGTTGAGAAACAGACGTGCAGCCTGTGTTTTGACAGGCATCCGTCCACCAATCAGAGGAGAGATTAGAAAGCCGACATCACGGCTGCGTGGACTGGTGTCTAAGCTCTGGCTGTATAAGCACGCCTGATCTGTGTGTGTGTGCGTGTGTGTGTGTGTCCGTCTCTGAGCTCCCTCCTCCAGCTAAAACACTCAAAATCCTTTCAAAGAAGGCTGATGCATACTGGGAGTTATAGTAGTAAAGACGGCTGTTTATTTTAGTTACTACAAATATGGTGAGTATCTTAAGGTGCTTTTTTTTTAGTACAAAAATGGCATTTATTAGATTCATTATAAAAGATCTTTACTACAAAAAATGAGGGTGTAAAAAGGACATTTATATTGTATTACAGTCGTACTATCGAAATACATTGTGTTCAAGATACACGGTTTTATTCAAAAGAAAATATTTATATTATATATAGATATATTGTGATTCCAAAATTAGATGTTCACATACATGCTTTCACTGTCGGCGCACACACACACACACACACACACACACACACACACACACACACACACACACAGAAATTCCCAAGTTACAGTTTGAATAATATGAACATTTTCATTCAGGTCAATGATTAACAATATTTTTAAATTACCTTTTGAATTAAAGTAATATTAAATATAAAAATAATAATTGAAAGACTTAAATTATACCGTATTAAGTGTCTGTATTTAGCATATTAAGTGTGTACTAAGATGGATGGATGAATGAATGGATGAATAGATAGATAGATAGATAGATAGATAGATAGATAGATAGATGGATGGATGGATGGATGGATGGATGGATGGATGGATGGATGGATGGATGGATGGATGGATGAAAGGACAGTCGGACAAAATCTAGCTCTGTTAATAACCTAAATACCTAAAAACCAAAACACGTCAACTTGTGTGTACAATTTTTGTCTTGCGGCGTTTACGAACATCCTCAATTATTACACTAATAAATAACGCGGACATTTCTGCGTGTTCTTGAATCCAAACATTTAGAGACATTTCATGGAGCCGATCTTCTCTATAGGTCAGAGAGCTCCTTGTCCTCCAGAGCCGCACGAATCCCCCCAGTCCCACCGTCTGCTCGCACTGGCTGCTCTCCAGCTCTCCACAGCAAATGAGCAACACTACAAGCTGTCCTATACACACATCTAGACTAAACACAGATCAGTGGCTGGAGCCTTTGAATAATTCTCTCTCTAGTTTACCTTCCAAAATGCCTCGAGATTCCGTAACTGGAGATGTGAATTAAGATTGAATAAGGACCATTGTCTCTGCATCAGTCTCCCATAGAGACATTAATTGCTCTCTGTAGGTTTGACGTAATGAAGCGCTTCATTAAGAAAGAATGAGACGTGGAAGACCAGAAGGACTTACCTCAGATTCGCTAGCGGGACTTTGAACCTGCAGAGAAGCAGAAAGACACAAAACATCAGTCTCACCCACTAGACCAGACACATTAAAAAAACAGAAAAAAAATGTGGTAAGTCAACTTGCGTTAAAAACCTTCATTCTGTGTCTGTTCACAAACCAGTGGCGGGAACAACTTGCCAATGTGAGTCCCTCAACAAGCAAAAAAAACCCGCTTTAAAAGGCATTGAAGGGCTTGACTCGTACCTTTGAAATCGGTTTCCAACTGCGGTGACAATTTGCATTAGGTGTAAACATCCTTGACAAACACTTCTGCATTCACACCGGGCTTCTGACACACAAAGCCGTCAGCCAACAACAAAGCTGCAGCACTGATAAAATGTGTAAAATGGCCACACCTTGTTTTTGTATGGAGCCAATCAGATTTTGCCTTGTTCACTTAAACTTTTTAGATCTCGTTTCTTGTAGGAAAGCAACCAAACTTAATAACTTCTAGAGCTGAAACAGCTTAAATATTGTCAGCTCAGTTTAGGCACATTTTAAAATGTCCTTGGTTTGACAATTTGTCCTTTTTAGTTTGTTTGACGGTTTAACATGGTTTTAACTTGCAAATTATGTGTTTTTCCAGTGCAAGCTACATTTAAATACTGTTTACACGCACAGATTTTTTTATGTATCCACTTTTGGTCAAGTCATTGCTTAACAGTACCAATCCAGTGCCAATCCAGCTCACTTTTTGTCACACATTATTACATATTAATCATGACTTTTCAAGTCCAGGTTAAAAATGGAATGATAATTATGAAAACAAACAAATAAATAAAGAAATAATGATAATTGAATTACAGTTTTTATTTTAATATGGTTAGAATTGAGTAAAAGAAAAATACTTGAAAGATGACGTCTAAAAATAACATTATGATTCTACATCAATATCATGATTGACCATAAAACGTTGATTTTACAAAACATTTGAATATGAACATAAAAATCATGATTCTAAATCAAACTAGAATTACAACATAACAAAAATTGAACAAAATCCGGAAATTCTTGATTGTCTAACTTGCGGTAGAATTTAGGCCGGAGTAGGCTGAAATAAAGTATGACAAGTTTAACTGCATAATATAAAAACTCAAACTCTACTGCGTAATTACTCTGAATTATCACAGAGAAACACTGCAACTGGAGGTCAACAGTTAAAATAAAAAAAGCAATAAATATCCGTGATCAGAAATGCAAATTAAACCACATCAATCAAAATAAAGTCAGACTAAATCAAGAATAATTCATGCAGTTTTGTCAAAAGTCAAGTTGAGTAAATGTATGAAAAAATCATTGAAAACAATGAAAGTAGATAAACAAAATGTTCAACTATTATAGTAAATCTTACATTTTTTTAAGCCCCATAGAAGCGGGCCCCACTAAGCTATTGTTCTATATTAATTAACATGAATTATTAACAAAGAGTTTAGTTCTTTTAGCCACTGTCACGATGTTGCTTACTCACTGGTCATAGCCAAATGTCATAAAACAACCAATATCATTTACTGTTTGGTGCTTCTTTGGGACAGTCTGTTCCTGCACGTAAATACAATTCAATCGAACCGAGTTAACTCATTTATTGTAACAAACTTAAACTACTAACGCAGCTACGCTTTCTTCTCTGACCTGGTTTATCAAACTCACATCAGCTTTCAGGGCAGCAGCTGCATCTAAGCGGTCAAAAGCTTACAATGGTCCGAAACGGCCCCGTGGGACACAGATCACTGGCGTCGGTTCAGCTCACATTAAGAGCTCCAGATGAACGCACCAGCTCAACCCGCACCACAAACCATTCAACGGACTCCTGGATTCCTGCCAGTAACATTCTGTTCGCTCCGGCCCTCACCTCACCCGAAAGATAAGAACCACACCACTTTCTTACGACTAACACCCATTGTTCCAAGACTTAATGTGTGACATATGAAAAGATGATTTAAGAGCATCCATCCAGCCCTCAGCGTCTGCGTCTGAAGGTGAGAACGCCAGCAGAATAAGGTGAGGGGAACATTCATCACATTCACACACTCCGACATATCGCAGATGTTTTCTCCAGAGTCACACAAAGACACAAACAACGTTCAAACTCAGACTGGATCTCGGACCCTCCCTTAACACGAGAGCCACATCGTGATTATAATAATATCTGTATTTGTTTAATATTAATTTTAATATTAATCTTGTTACCATTGGAATATGTTAAAGTTGGATTATTCTAGTACATTTATTATGTGAAAGAGAGATTAAGAGCAGCTTAATGGACGGACAGACGTGACAGACGTGACAGACAGACAGACAGACAGACAGATAGATAGAAGGACAGACGTGACAAACGTGCCAGACAGACAGACAGACAGACAGACAGACAGACAGACAGACAGACAGACAGATAGATAGATAGAAGGATGGGGGGTTGAAAAGACCAACAGAGAGATTTATAGATGGATGGATGACCGGACAGACAGATCGATGAATGGAGAAAGAAAAAAAGAAAAAGAAAGAAAGAAAAAAGGTTTTGTCTGCATGAGATAAGTTGGAACAGGAGATCATCTGCGGTCAAACTGTGGCTATCTTCAGCAGCAAGAACATGACTGGACCACTGCGTAATGCTCAGCTCAGAAGAATGGCTGCGAGTATTTGAACCAAACACACAGAAGATTACGGAGGAATGCCCGACTTCAAACAGTGTGTTAGCTGAGAATTTCATCTCAACAATTCAATAGGGCATATGTGTTTGCTCCGGACTGTGAGCCAACAGCCGACGGCCAATATAACACTCACAAAAAGACAAGTATGAAATAAATTACCAGCCATAGACGAATCCTAATGATTTCACCGCGTTTCACTCAGAAGGTGTGATGCTGGTGACACCAAAGGTCATGTGTTTGATCCCCAGGGAAAACATCATGTCTCTTTGTGCAAGTGTCACATCAGATAAATCAATCTAACTCCAATGTAAAAAAAAAAAAAAAAGAAGAAGAAGATGTGCACGGTTTTATAATTTTTTAATGAGCCACTCAACTGCTCCGCTAGACTTGAGCATTTTTATATTCATGACAGGTAATGTAAGGGATCGTTGTCCGGCTGTCAAACAGGTGGATGCTATACGACACGCTGAAGGACCAAGATGCATCTCTTCAGCATCTCTGGCCGATCACGCGTGTGAGAGGAAGAACCACATGTCACCGTCTATAAGAAATATCATCTGCGAAATGTGACGCGGACACCACCTAAACAGTAGCCTAATTAACATCACACGACACAACCACATCAAATCCCCAAGCCAAAGTTTCCCAAATGTTCTCCAATGCCGGTGTAACATGAAGCCATTTTACCCGCAAATGTGTCTGTATTAAAGGTGCCATGAATAATTAAAACCGCAATGTCTTCCGACGCGGCTTGGCAAATGATACTATAATGAGCTCCTATAATGACTGAAAAAAAGCCTCTCCAGCTGCAAATAAGCATCATGTCATTGTCCTTCCATCACTGACCGGAGAGATGAAACAGGTTCTTACCGCAGGAAGAAGCGGCTCCATCTGCGCTCCCTGGTCCTTCACATCCATGCCCGGAAATTCTCACGTCTGGATTCGGTTCAAGCGGCTTCTGTTCTTCGACGGGTTGTTCTTAATACAAGGACGACCGGACAATGTAGGAATTGTAATGAATGGTGGCGGCTGGGACCGTCTGAGAGGGGGTTTTTTTTCGCTCTTTCTTCACGCGCGCGCTCGTGCGTGCGTGCGTGCGTGCGCTCCTTCGGCGTATTTCTGCGCTCGCGTGACGCAGCTGCGACGGACAGCACGTGAGTTAACGGGAAACCGCCAGGTCTGGAAGGATGGACGACACGAGAGGAGAGTTCTAGAGCAACTAAACGAGAGAGTAGCGTTGTGTCCGATCTGCAAATGCCACCTCTGTTTCTGCGTGTAACGTGACATTTAAATATAGCTGTGCCTAATAAAAATTCATAAATACACTTACTCCCATCCTCTATTAATTTTTAATCTCTACATTTGCTGCTAAAACCAGATGACACTTCGGTCAAATTGTCAGTCTGCATCTCTATGTAAAACGTTTAGATTGATGCATGAAAAATATTGCGCATTAAACACGCATTTCTTTAAGTTCTGGAAGATATGGTCAGTACTGTATGTAGACGAGCAGAAGATGCTTGGTAAGAACTGCCGGCAGAACAACAGGTGGCGCCAGACAGTTTCACAGACTTAAGATACAAATCATTAATACTTGCCGAGTGAGCTGAGTCAATCAATGATTGGATTGATTGATTAGTTCAATAACCAAGTAATCATTCATTAATTATTCATTAGAATACGAAATCGGTTCCAGCTTTCTGTGATTCATAAATGGTAGCAAGTGGATGGATAGATTTTTAACAGAATTGTGTAAACAGAAAACACATTTTTCAAACTCTTTTTTTTTAATTGCTGTAAAAATACAGATTTTTTGAGCCTCAATTAGTTTTACCATTCCCATAACAAACAGACATAGTATTAAAAAAAATGTCCACAGTATTAAATTATTGTATAGAAAAATCCCATAAAAATGTGAAATACAGGTATTTTTTCCCAGCAAAAATTACTCTCAAGTACATGTTTGTACCAGTGGTTCAGTCAGAGTTTGAGCTTATGGTTTTGGAATGAATTTCCCAGAAAATAATAAAAGTTTCAGTATTTAGCTGACATAAATGTAAGTGGCATAGATGAAAACCTCCTCTAGATGTGTAACTGTAACAAACTGTGACCTTCTGCCCATAATGAATGACAAAACCGCTTGTGGAATTTTGGCTTTATTTCTTAAAAAGACAATGTTTATGCACAGAGAAAGAGAGAGAAGAGAAATCACTGGAACACCACTGTGTCCAGCATTGCTGCGAGGCACTGAACGATGTTAGACGTCATGAGAACATCCACATGCTCTTCCAAATGCCGTTTGGGATCCTAAAAGAAGCAAGTTGTTGTCAATTATTGAATTTATCAAAGCGCCAGCTTCAAATCTTCAGAATTGAAATGAATGGTTTACCTGTTTTCCGACGTTCTTAATGGCAAGCTGTTCGGGAGTCATCTTGTCTTCTTCCTCTACGGCCTGACAAAGACAGAACAGGCGAATGCATTGAATATACACAAAAACACATTTAAAATGAACATACAGATTTAAAAAATCTACGGTCACCTTATTGTAATTTTTGGCCAACTCCAGCATCTCCTTGACGATGGTCTCGTTGAGTTTGCAGTGTTCGCTGTAATCTTGCAGAGTCAATCCCTCCATCCAGCTTTTCTTGTGAAGGTTTAAGAGCATCTGAGCACAAAAACACAACATGTCATCTGTGATAACAACCAAACAACAAACATCAGCGCACAATCACTGAATGTCCAAACCTTTTGCTCCAGTTCGTTCTTTCTATAATTGATGGTGATGGAATAATAATGTCTGTTAAGACCATGAATCAAAGCCTGCACAAAACACACAAAAGCTGAATTAAAAATAGAAGTCACAATCTCACACTTGTGTAAATATCTCAACAAAACCAGATATTTACTAGAACAGTTATTTTCCACCAGAGAAATGTATACCGTAGTTTATTTCTGATTTGTTTAAATTTATTTTAACAGTGTTCTTTAAAAAAAAAAAAAAGGATATTTCAAAGTGACCCCAAACGTCGGAACGGTATGGCAGATTATAAAGCAACTTTATAACATATTGGATTGTAGCTGGATTAAGAAAAAAAAAAACCAATCCATAAAGTTCCAGATTAGTTTAATCTGTATATTACACTATAAGTATACATATACACTTTTTTTTTAAACATTTGTAAAAATGTGTACGTTTCATCCATAGAAATGTATAATTCACAGCGCAGCAAATCACTGCCTGTCAGTTTATGTTTAGGTCTCAGATTCCCATGGCAACAGAGTTAATCGAATGATCCCAACAGTCTGCTGTTGCTCAGAAAAGCTATAAACTTTTTCATCCTCCTCAGCTGATCCTCGCTGTGTGTCAGGGTCACTTGAGAAAAACCAGGCTACGGCAGAGCAACATCTCAGCATCAGGCAAAACGCCAAATCTCCAGGCTGGGAATAAACAAGCTGCTGTTCTTCACCATCGCCTCAGTCTCCACAGAGGATCAGCGTCTGCTCACAGCCAATCTCTGATTCGATACAAGATTGGAGTGCGGAGGAATACCAGGACCTTCACCACTCACCAGAAGAATCAGAGTAAAGTAGAGCAAGAAGCTCTGAAGGGCAAGCAGAAGTTGAGGGAAACGCTCAAGAGGAAACCAATAAGACTGATGATTGAATGAAAAGCATTGAGAGTTTCTCCAAAACAAAACGTGTTGTTCCAAAACGAGAGAAAAACCTTGACACTGACTGTAAAGTTGCACATTGTCTTAATGCATAATACTTTTTGGGAAAACAGTCAAGTTAGTTTCAACGTTTTTATTGTTATAAAGACCTAAGAGCGGCTTTTCTTCAGCCAAAAAAAAATAATCATGTGTACCCTTATTTAGTGCCCTGCTCCTCAAGTAAACACAACAAACAAAAAGGTACAAAAATAATGAGTATCTTGAAATGTGGATAAGGAAAAAAATCTGTTAAAAATAAATGTCTTTTACTTCTCATATTTTTAGAAAACATTACCTGAATGGATGGCTTGTTTAAGTGTCCCAGGTTAGAGGTGGTCTGACGAGGCTCATGACCCAGAACCATCATATTAGCATTTATTAGTCGAAAAGCGTCAATCACAACCTGTAGAGCAAAAAAAAGATGTTTATGAGACACATATAAAACTATTTCTACTGGGGGGAAAAACATGTTTAAAACCGTTCACCAGCTGAGAAACTTCACTGGAAAACGACCGAACAATTCTTAAGTCCATATAAGCCACATCTTACTGTATAAATAAATACTCTTGAGGAACTGATGACAACTAGAGTAAATCTCAGATCTGATCGCCAGAAAAATGGCCCTCATGTCAAGAGGCTGTGTGCTCTATTTAGCAACACTTTTGACGCAGACGGGTGAGGGAAAAAAAAAAGAAAATCGCCTTTTTGGGAGATTACAAGCTTATTTTCAGAAACGCAAGAGCGTCTAGTGTCTTTAAAAAACTAGTGTTTTTGTCGTTTTTTCTTTATTTGAAGTGCATGAAAGTTACTTTACACTTGTAAGATGTGACACCACTGCATTAATTAAACGGTAGTGCAGCAGTTTGACCGCATTAGTAATGCCATTAAAAACAAAACGTTCCCCCCATCATCGTAGTGATTTGAGTGTGCAAACGATCTCTTACCTTTCCTTTGACGCTCTGAATGGGGTCGACCACCACAGCGACAGCCCGTTCTGAAAGTGCCTCAAAGCTCTGCTGTGTGTTGATGTCCACTCCTGATAGCCAGCAGCCAAATCCAGGATGACTGTGGTACCAGCCCACCACCATCTCAGGCCTGAAGAAAAGAGCAAAAAGAGTTCAGAACATCCAGAGGTCTTCTAAACATTCCCTGATATCTCATACCTTCCAGTTTGCTTTAACATGTCCAACATCTTGGCTTGGAAAACCGGGTCCACGGCCTCAACACTCACACCCTGTTAGAGGAGCAGACATTATAATCTCTTCAACACAAGTAAGGTCAATGAAGAGGTGGAAATTAATAATATTGTCCATGTACTGAAACTAATACATTTTTCCAGTGACATCGACAACAACAAAATAATAAAAAAGACATGTTTAGAAAACCAACGTGTAGTTTTTTCTAGTTTTTATAAAAACTATAATGTATAACTATAATGATCCTCAATGCAAACTGTGAACATATCACTCTTGGTTTTTAAAATGTTAAAATGTAAAAAATAGTTTAATTTACATATTTATGTAAACTACATATCTGCTTGATGATACAGCTTAAGCTCATAATGTAGCATGTCTACATACTGGTACAAGTCACAACAGTCTTCCTGAACATTTTCACATTGCTAAATGTAAAATGTTTAAATTCATGTTAGATTCACAAGTCTTTTGCATAGAAATATTAAAACAAATAATTACATAATACATAATAAAAAATAAACCAGGCATAGAAATATTTCCCATATAAAAGCTGGTGACAAATAACAGCAGTTAACAACGTATCAAATGCAAATGGTGCTTCTTTGAAAAACCACAAAAACTCCTTGTCAAACAACAGCAACAATTCAAACTGTACTTACTGTGCCTGACTGCGGCATGGCAAACACGTCAATCACACGTACAGTGTAATCGTCCACAAACTCTCCCAACATAAGACCCATAACTTCCATTGGCACACCAGCACGACCATGTTTCAGCATCTACACGGGCAGAAAGATGAAGACACATGTTATTTTATGTTGTAAGTTACTTTATTAGGTTGTATGTTCGAAAAGGACAGAATTTTAGAATAGAAGCTTCTGTTCAGCAGAGCATGAGATGTGCAACGCTAAATAAAAATGCCATTTAAATTGTATATATCCGTACCTTCAGCAGAGCAAGTGAGGAGATGTAGACCTGTTCCGCCGTGTCCACAGCAGGAGCGTCTGTGGGTGGACCCTGAAAAACCAGCGCACACATTATTTACCAAAAAATGGTTTAAAAGCACTTGCATTCAATTCTTCGAGTACAAGTTGCTGATCTAAACACAAATAATTTAAGACTAATCATCAAATAATTTAAAACATGAATATTGACTATTTTTCTAAACAAAGGTATTCCAAAGCATATCAAAGTTCTGAGATAATTTTGAACTGGCTGCAGAAAAATAAATACAATAAATTGTTTAACATTTGACTTTATTGAACATTCTTTTTATATCTTTATATTAATCAAAAGCAAATACACACACACATTTGTTTTACATAAGACAAACTTTTCTGATCTCAAGATGACATGTCCTCCAGTGATTCTATGTAATCAAATTAGTGACAAAAAATGTTTTGCGCGAGCAAAAATCAGTGCAAATCTCTTCTGCTTTAGTACAAATAGTTTTGGTTTATGACTCCTTGCTCTGATTGGTCAAAGCGAACTCATCGCAAAGCAGATTCCTGCCGTCATTGTCGTGACCATGGCAAGTCTAAAACTAAAATCGGTTGAAAGATTTTACAGATATAAAAAGGGTTATTAAAATTGTAATAGATTTTTACTTTACATCACTACTTTTACATTACATTATTTTCCTTACATTTATATTTCCCTTACATTACATTTATTGCTGTTTGACAACCTGAGGTTCGGGCGTTAAATCTTAAAGTCCAGAATTGTGAAAGAATTGTGATCTTTATTCAAAGTCAAAAAAATGATTATTCTCATTTAATCCAGAATCGTGCAGCTCTAAAGCATACATACACTAAGATAGATGGCTAGATGGATGGATAGATATAGATAGAGAGAGGTAAGTAGCAAGTAGTTGGAAAGACAGAGGTACACAAATACATACACAGATAGATTTCTAGATACATGAATGGATAAATGAATGGATAAAGAAGGAAAGGGGCAGAGGCAGACGCACGCGCGTACACACACACACACAGAAAAATTGATAAATATAATAGCTACTAAATAGATGAATAGATCTAGATAGATGTATACAGACAGACATGTATGCACATAAGAGATGAATGAATAAATGTATGGATGAATAGAGATAGAAATGGGAGAGATTAGAGATTTACTTTACAGTTATTTAGCAGACGCTTTTATCCAAAGCGACTTACATTTCATTACAATTTTACAATAACAAATTCCTGCTTTCCCTGGGAAAGATAGATAGATAGACAGACAGACAGACGGGTGTAGGTATGTGGGTAGACAGACAGGACTAGTGCATGATCAGGTTTTTGTCGGTGGTATCAACGTTCCAAATATAAGAGATTGAAATATTCTGTCAAGTCACCTGGCTCAGTCCTGGCATCCCCCCTCCAAGCCTCAACAGCCGGTCCATCTCTTCACTCTGAACACACCACAACAACCCAGACAATAGGTTACAATCAAAGACACGACACAACTATATTTACGGTACTTATATTTACCAAGTAATCACATGTTTTGACAAATTAATACATCAAAAGAAGGTCTTTGGTGATGGTCACGTAATCAAACAACTAAATTGAGTAATTACTGATTACCTGCGATACTTTCCATACACGAAACAATGGCAAAATACATGCAAACAAAATGGAGGGACTTTGCAAAAACTATACCAAAGAAAGAAATTGCTGACAGAATTCGCAATTATTCGATTGACAATCCTCACCGAAGACCAGTGACATGCTAATGATGCTAAACTGTAGCTAAATGCACTACCAACCACAGAATGAATCTATAAACTAACTACTTTTGTCATTAGAAGATGCGAAACTAACCAAAAAATAATTTACGTTAATATATTTTATAGTGTTTCTTACCCGTGCAATGTGAATAGGATAATTTCAGAATGAATGCTGAGTTTCACAGCGACTGCAATGAATCAGCCAGAATTACTGAAGGAAAGCGTCTACAATACGGTTTTGCGCAGAACGCTGAGAGCATCTTCAAAATAAAAGTCCTAAAAGTCTTCAAAATAAATCGCATGCTCCCGGCCAAAATTTGATCGGGTATTTAAAAATTTAAAAATAACACAAAACCTCTACAACATACAACATAAAATATCTTGATTAAATGACTATATATATTCTAAATAACACATAAAATCACAATTACGATGTTATCCGAGAAAGACGGCTGTTGATGCAGGAATTATCGACCTAGTTTTACAGATCTAACTAGGACATTGATTCCATAAGCAGTTCAAGAAAAACGCCGACCTGTGCTTCTATGTATAGTTTTTCTTAGTATAGTTTTTTCATTTGTTTTTTTTTTTTAAACCTTCAAATCACTGAAGGTTCAAATGTATATTTTAAATATTTCCACTAGATGGCAATATATGCCTCCATTTGAAATACACCAAACGTCAAAAGATGACTAGACAATTTACTATTTATAAAAACACAACTTATGTACGCAGAGATACAGATCAAATTATTTCACTCACAATTGTAATATTGTGTGTGGTTGGATTATTCACTTTTTTTCAAAGCATAGAGAGCAAAACCGGTTAATATTTAATTTGTTTTAATGCTTTGTTGGTTTTCGTTGTTTCTGGAAATTGGACACGGTTACTGGACACATATTATTAATGCATAATTCTATTAATTATATGGAAGTGTTTCATTTAGTTGTGTCAGTGTACTTTTCTTTAACGATTCCTTTCATAAATTCATTTTGATTCGAGCTCCATTTCCTGCTCTGATTTGTCCTGCTTTAGTTTGCTTGCTGAACACAAACTCATTAATAATTTAAAACATAAGATGTGACTGGTTGCTAATCTACACTATTCTTAAAGTGTAGTCGTTTCTAAAGCAGGGCTTTTGAAGGCCCTGTGGGAGCGTAGCTTTCTTTATTGTGTTTATTGAACATTGAAGGCGGTCTGGAATCGACTTTTTGTGCTGCATCTTAGAAAAACCAAGTTGGACTTATTGGCAAGTGACAAAATCTTGTCTGTCAATCATCTAGTCTGTACAACAAAAAAGTTCCACTTGGTGGTTTGTGTTGTTGTTGTTGTTGTTTCCTTTTAGAACAAAGCTTCTTTCCTTATTTGAAGTGAAAAGTGAATCTGTCAATATGGTATTAAAGAGGACTTAGGCATGTTCATGTTTCAGTCCAGAATTGTGTAGAGTTGTGTAGTTTTTCATTTATCACAGCAATTGTTTGATTACAAAACCACTTGATTACAAAACCTACTTGGACATAATGTGGTTTTTGTTATCTTCATATTCTAAAATGCTCAGGTCAGCTTAAAGCAAGTTAATAATACTGTTTTATGATTTAATTGATTGCAGTATGGTGGCTCAGTGTAGAGCACTATCGTAAGTTCCAGACTGAGGTCGATTGGAAGCTTTGTGTCTGGAGTTTAAATACTCTCTTCATGTTGTGTGTGTGTGTGTGTGTGTGTGTGTGTGTGTGTGTGTGTGTGTGTGTGTAGGTGTTTGTGTGTATTTGTACGTATGCTACTACTACTTCTGTTTCGGCTTTTCCCTTATCAGGGGTTGCCACAGCGAATCATCCCTTTCCAACTCATTCTATCCTGAGTATCTTCTACTCTGACCCCAGCCAACCTCATGTCCTCTCTTACAACATCCATATATCTCCTCCTTGGTCGTCCTCTTGCCCTCTTCCCTGGCAGCTCCATCTCCAACATTCTTCTACCAATATATTCACCATCCCTCCTCTGCACATGTCCGAACCATCTCAGTCTGGCCTCTCTGACTTTGTTGCTAACACAAGTAACGTGAGCTGTTCCTCTGATGTGCTCGTTCCTTATTCTGTCCAACCTCCTCACTCCTAAGGAGAACCTCAACATCTTCATCTCTGCTGCCTCCATCTCTGCCTCCTGTCTCTTTCTCACTGCCACTGTCTCTAAGCCGTAGAGCATAGCTGGTCTCACCACTGTCTTGTACACCTTTCCCTTGAGTCTAGCTGACACTCTTCTGTCACACAACACTCCTGACACTTTCCTCCACCCGCTCCACCCTGCCTGCACTCACCTCTTCACCTCTTTTCCACACTCCCCATCACACTGCATTGTTGATCCCAAGTACTTAAACTCCTGCACCTTCTTCACCTCCACCCCCTGTAACTTCACTCCTCCACCCTGCCCCCTCTCGTTTAGACACTTGTATTCTGTCTTACGACAACTGACTTTCATGCCTCTTCTTTCCAGAGCAAACCTCCACCTCTCTAGCTCTTCCTCCACCTGCTCTCTACTCTCGCTGCAAATTACAATGTCATCTGCAAACATCATTGTCAGACAGAGATTTCTGTCTGACCTCATCTGTCAACCTGTCCATCAACATAGCAAACAAAAAGGGACTCAAAGCTTCTTCAGGATCACTCCTACCCCGTTTCTCTTCCTATCCACACCATGGTAGTACAGTTTGTATCCTCCTCCAATACTACGTGCTTTGCTGCCCTTCCACCTCGTCTCTTGCACACACAGTACATCTACCTTCCTTCTCTCCATCATGTCTGCCAGCTCTCTGCCTTTCCCTGTCATTGGGCCAACGTTGAGAGTCCCTATTCTCAGGTCTATGCTCCTTCTCATCCTCTTCTCTCTCTGTTCACGCACCCTTCTGCCTCCTCTCCTTCTTTGACCAACAGTAGCGCAATTTCCACCGGCACCCTGTAAGTCAACAGTACCGATGGCGGTCGTTTTTAACCCGGGCCTCGACCGATCCGGTATGAAGTTTCTTTGAACGACTCGCATGGTTCAGTTTCACGCCGGATGTCCTTCCTGACGCAACCCTCTCTATTTATCCGGGCTTGGGACCGGCACAGAAGTAACTGGCTTGCAACCCCTGCGGATTGTATTTGTACGTATGCACATGACAATAAGGAATTAAATGTGGTCTGACTCTGTCTTTTGTTCCCTATTGTTATAAAATAAAAAAAGTAGAACAAAAAAAAAATACACAGAGTATTAACACGAGCATTTAAATAATAAAAAACAGTAACTTTCTTTAAAACATAAATAACATAAATCGTACAAATATTGCACATTCACGCAGCGGTTGTTATTACACATGGATTAATTACCTTTACTTTACTTTACAGTCATTTAGCAGACGCTTTAATCCAAAGCGACTTCATTAGTGATTTCATTACAATTTTTTATTATCCACCTTAGACAATTGTTAGACAATTGTAACATATTTTATTAGAATGTTACAATTTAACATCCATTAGACACCCAAGGAATCGACTGCAACTGCTTCTTGAGCATATGGATCAAAACTGGAAGAAAAAAAATATATCACGTCAAGTTTATTGTGCTATTCTCACTTAAAGTTTCTTTTTTATTTTATCACTCACATTTTTTCTACTTCCGTCAAATGATCTCTAATTCCTGTCACAGATGCAGGCCATTCAAGGCCATTCAACAAATACGGTAAATTTCATTTAATAAATATAACAATTTATGTGAAGAATTTGAGTCAAGTCAGCAACAACAGAAAAGCATGATGTGCTGAGTGTGAAGCCTTGACTTCAACTCTTACTTTTGTCTAGAAAGGAAATGTTTTTTAAATCATCGTAATCACTTTCTTTTCTTTACTATTTCCTATAGTGGATTAATATATATTTTAAAAAAAATAGTTCCAGGAGCAGTAAATCATGCTCCAGTCAAACCTGTTGTCCTTCAATATTTAAGACACTGATATTCAATGGATCTGCCAACTCTTTCCTTTAGGTAGCCATGGTGATCACAAGGGCATCGACTAATGGATAGAGACGCTCTTTGAGCCTTCTGGAATAAAAGAGAAGCAGTTTTGAAGAGGCAGTGTGGGGGTGATGGAGGACGGATTCAGGCCTGAACAAAATAAAAATGCCCATAGAGAAAGGACTTCTTTCAGAGATGGAGAGGGGCTGGTCTATTTTGCACAAAGTCTCTGCTTGTCAAATTGGAGCTGACAGCAGACGTTTTTATCAGAGAGGAACACACTGCATGGAGAAAAACACATTCATGTCAGTGTAGAGTCCTTGCAATGGACAAAAGCCCAGCAGGATGGAACATGGTCGTCTTTTTTTAGAAAATTAGAGTAAACATTATTCCACTTTATTTGTTTGGAGCTTGGGCGACCATCCCTGCGGGAAGCGAATGCACTTTTCAGATGAAGGCCAGTAGTTGCTCCAAATGCAAATTAAATAGTTTTCAACAAATGGCTTCATGCATTGCTTTAGGCTGTAGTCAGTTTCTATTTTATCCCGTTTTCTTGCTGAAGTAACCAACATCCCAAAAATGGTTTAATTATAAAAAAAACTGTGTCTTTAGAATGAAGATTCGGTTTTGTCAGAACGCATAATTTTTCAGAACATTTATTACTGTTCAAACAAAGACTGTAATATTGACATGATAATAGCACTGCGATTGTAATTAGATTGCAGTTTATATCTTATTTGTGATTTTGGCAATAATTGTATTTGTGTTTACTGCAATGTGCAGGAGAAAATTATTCCGCTTTTACCTAATCTCAGTGCTACATTCAGCATTAGTAAAATTAATAGAGAATCAGATTATAATCTCACCTTAGACAGACTCAAAGTCTCTCTCTCTCAAATTCTAAATAATGTAGTCGTCACTTTCAATAGTTAACTCAATAGTAGTCAATGGTAAATTTATGCTGCGTTCTTAATGTTTTTTATGCTGCATACCATTCACTATAATGGTTTCTGGGAGCTTCTGCTGACACATTTTCAGCTAGTTAAACATCTAAACACAAATCACAATCACAACAGTCAAGTTTTAATGTGTCTACACTGGTTACCTGTAAAATACCATATTTGATTTGAAATTTGTCTAAATTCATTTAAGTCATAACAGGTAAACAGCAGTACCTGTCTATTCAAGTGAGCCCATTTTTTTTATTATGAAACCGTCACAATTGTGCACTCACAAAACAAGTGGTGGAGGAGTGAAACAAGGGTGCAATCAAGCACCTGACAGTGATCTCCAGCGCGCACCTGTGGGCACTTGCCTTTTGCTATTTAAGGCACTGTGGATTATTGAAGTCACCTCCATGTTGATAATGTTGGCAAGGGTTTAAGTTATAGTTTTGGTAGTTCACATGTTTTGTTTTATTAAACCAGTTTGATTTGCAACCTTTGTCTTCTGCCTGGTTCTCAGCCATAGAACCGTGACAGCCAAATCTCCAGAATGTTCTGCCCAGTTTGACTCAGAACCAACTTAACATCCATAACAGCCATAACATCAATAAAGCATGTGTAATTGTGACCAAAACAAACCTAAAACATAAAACAACTTCAAAGAATGTAGATGCCAGAAACAGACTGACACATTTTAGAGTATTAAAGCTCTTTCAGCTCTTTCAGTGTTAATGAATTTTGCCTACACTAACATAATCTTTTCATTTTTTCTCTGTCCTCTTCTGCAGTGAACTACACGTTGTCTGAATGAGGGACAGTGTCCCATCTGGAGCTTCAGGAGGAAGATGATGTCACTTTGGACCGTTGGGAAGGGTTGGCGTCTTTCTGTCATTTCCATGAGAGGATTGGGGTCACGGCTGGACCACTCAGCAGAGAGATGTCGGTCATTCAGCCTCCGGATCTATTATCACACAAGAGACTTTCATACAGCTGGTTTGGGACTGTCTGCGGTTGTGAAAAGTGTTTTATAAATTCAAATTGATTTGAATTGGATTTAATTGAATTGAAAATTGAATTGAATCATTTGTGTGTAAATTCTGTTAACATCTTTAAAAAAAGCATAAGAACCTTGCTTTTCCATAAAATACAATTTAAAAGCATTCAATTAAATATTCATTTTTTTTTTATGTATTTGAAAGAAACATATTTGGTGTGGATACATTTAGTGTGATGAATACATGAAACATGTTTTCCCCTTTTTTTCCCCACAATTTTTTCAACATTCATAGTTTAAGATCATTCATTGTCATATGAATTGAAACAGTATTATTGAAAAAATACTGTGTGTGTTTTGTAGTGCGTGAGAAACATTGGTCACGATTCCCAGTAGCCCTATAGAAACTAAAAAAACATAACTCACATACTCACATTTTTTGCTTAAGATCCACATTTAAAACTATGTACCTTGAATAACAGACAATAAAAAATAATTCTCTAGGAAAATGACAAATGAGACATCTGTTATCCCTGTATCCTCGAGAGAGTCAAACCAACATCTCAGAAAAGCAACTATTTAATCTTAATTTTCCATTCAGTCATATCTACGGGTGTGCATGTGTGTGTGTGACGGAGAGAAAGAGAAAGAGAGAGAGAGGGAGAATGAGAGAGAACAAGCACAAGTTTTACTACCATCTAAAACTGGAATATCATGTTGGTCTTGCGAGCTTTTCCAGCTGTTGCTCACAGACTTTTTTTTCTCTTTAAAATTGTTCTAGTTATTAAAAACACTTTTCTTTGAAAGTTGGTAGATGCTTTTATCTGCAGAAACTCGAGTCACAGAAATTGATGCTTTACAGTCATTTGGCAGACGCTTTTATCCATTATAGTTTTAAGCTCATGCCTTTCTCTGAAAATCAACCCTGGAGATTTTACAGCAAAGAACAGGTTAATTGCATTGCCTGCAAGTTGCTGTTTTTTTTTCTTCAATGTGTTATGGGAATACTTATTATCTTGAATACTGTGCTGTAAATAAAAAATGCAGTATTATGCTGTATCAGTATGTTATGATTTAAAAATGGTTAAAGCGATAACTTTTTTACAGTACGATGTTGTAAACTACAGCTGCCACTAGATTACCGTTTTTTTACAGATGTTTTTTGCAGTTTATTTCTAGCACAATGTATTACTGATACAGCAAAAATGTAATAACGAGGGATATATATACCGGTATATTACAAGCATTCCCATCGAGAAAAATCAATCAAAATGACTCCTGATCAGGAAATGTCTGCTGTTTCATTTCGAGGGCTGCCTGCAGCATGTGAGATATACAGTAGGAGTCTGAGGCGACAGATGAGTGATTAGCCATCCTCGTCCCCTGATCGTTAAAAAAATAACTTGTGAACGCAAATAAACAGAGACATCCATCAACGGAGCGTCCCACAGACAGTGACTGATTTCCATGCAGTGGTCCTGGGGGAGCGGGATAGGTGACACTGACACTTTTATTGGGAAAATAGCAGCTGGCGGAGAACTGATACGCATGCCGCTCACTTCATCACTCGCAGGCAAGAAAACAGCAGGAAGTGAGCAGAGAAGTACGCAGTTTCTACTTTGTGTGCTAAATGCAATTAATTTGTAATTGTATGGAACTTTTTAACGTTATCACAAATATATGTGAACAAAGTGGAGTATTTAGGAAGAAAGATTAAAAAAAACTTGTTAGATGGAAACAGATGTTCATTTCACGACCATCAGACTTGGCCAGATGAAAGAGCTGCACCTTGATTTGTCTTATCACAGAAAGGTTTTAATAGCAAAAGTCACAGTATCAATAATAAATACAAAGCGTCAATGTTTTCATTATTAGTTTATCATTATTTTTTAATTTGGCTATTTAATGATTTTGCTATAAATTGAAATTTTAATAATGGATGGATAGATAGATAGATAGATTGAATGACATTCCCAACAATTATTCAGACTCGTACGAAACAACTGAAATGTTGTGTCTCAGCCTTGTTTTGCATCTCTCAACTTCCCTCAACAAACCGCGGTCTGTTTGGTCCCTTGTTAACAGCGCTCCATCCTCCAGCTCCTCTGATAGTTGCCAGCCCAATAAATACTGTCTCTGTATCCAGCCATCCAGTCCTCTGCCCTCCTGCTCCAAGATTGATCCCTTATCCCCACCCCTTCTTTTCTCTCCTCTCTGGCAGACCCGCAGCTTTAGAACTCAAGTGAATAGGTGAGGCTCCGAGGCTCCAACAGATGGTCCGAGCTGCCCCGATTCAGTCATACTGAATACCATCTCAGAGGGCCCAGAAAGAGTGCGAAAAACCAAGCTCAACAGAGATGGACTGATAGAGTTTCCCTCATCTGTGTGGGAGAAAAAGGCAAAACAGGGACATGTTAATATGCATGAGGCGGCGAGTAACTGTGAGCGAGGGAGGACGAGAGAGAGGAGTGGATGGGATTGAATTGTAGATTGAAGGACTCCTTTCCTTCCCGCCCTCTTTCATTTAGCAGCTACAGAGCCCCGCCTCCTCCTTTTCACCTCTCACTGTGTCTATATCAGGGGACCGGCTATGAGAGCCCACTCGTGCGGCTGCCAGAAGAGAGCCGAGTCAAAGGTGGTCCGCAGGTGACAAAGCACCATCGCCTCTGAATAAAGCAGACCTCTTCTTCTCTGACTTCATTTGGAGGACCAGAGCAGGCGGCTTTCTGGGAGGTAGGTGGGCTTCCTTCTTGACTTCTTTGCTGTTTCACCTCTGGAAGATTCTCGTTCTCTCCGTGCATGCAGTTGTGTTCACTCGTTGGACATGGTGGTCTTTACATCATTGTGATGAATATCTGTGGGTTTTTTAAAACAGCGTGCAGATGCTCTTTTCTGTTAGAAGTGACATTGTGAAGCTTTGTTCCGTTACATGCATTTGTATTTAAGGAAGTCGTGTGATGTGATTTATTTCTAAGTTTCTTGATATTTATCTAAAATTTTCTTCAATATCATCATCAAAAAAAAAGAAAAGAAAAAAAAGAATGCTCAATAAATGTGCAATTATGTTATATTTCATAGCAAGTCACTTTTTTCATAATTTACTGTAAATATTTATGTTAATAATCAGTGTATATATATATATATATTTTTTTTTTTTTTTTTTTTTTTTTTTTTTTTTTTTTTTTTTTTTTTTGCTTTTTTGTAATAAGAGGGAACAAAGACAGAGTCAGACCACATTTAATTCCTTGCTGTCATGTGCAAACTTGGCCATCAAAGTGGATTTTTATTTTTATTTTTACAATTTATAGTCATAATTTGAACATATTTTCATGGGTTGTCCTCCAACACACGACAGTGCCATGGATCTGTTTATTATATCATAAGCTTCTCGGTTCGGCTCACTTGCAGTTTAATTCTCACAGCATGTGTTTGGATCTTCTAGGGGCTTTAACGGGATTCCACCATAGAATGAATCATGGGTCAGGCTGCTTTTTTTTAGCAGTAAGTGAGCATCTGGAAGAGATGGTTGAATGTTGTATGCACCCGGTAGAAACCTCGCTGGACCGAACGCTCATGCGTCGTGTGAGGCTGTGAGGCAATGACAAAGGTGATGTGGTCTTGAAGATCCGTGCCTTGGCCATTCATTATTTAATGTGCACTCTGTATCCGCTTCGCCCCTCAACAACTGGCCTCATTTTCTCCGGCTGCTGTATGATGACTGGAAAGGTCCTGCAAAATTTAGTGAATCTGACCTTTAGTGCAATGAAGTTCTCGTGGTCAATGTCACCAATTAGCTTCACTGATCACTGACCTAGAAATTATTTAGAATTATTCACAACGCTGGTAATGTTTTGCCATGAATGGTCACTGGTATCCAGCTCGAGTCTCACTGTATTCACAAGATGCTCTGATTTGACAAGGTTTCTTAAAGTAGTTCAACTGTACGTTGGGTGCTGATTGGGGACTTTCATCTAAAAAACGAGCAAGAATTTGATCTCATTTTTCTAATTCCTGCGAGGTTGCTATTTAGGGATCATTTGCATCGCTGCATGAGGACATGTGGCATGTCAGATCTTGGCGGAGGTTTATCTGATTTACAAGCTGGATAAACACGTTTTGTGTGTATTCTACATGCAGCAGTAATTTGTTCGTTTCATTTTGTGGAAAAACAAGAGGAAGGTGGTTTAATTTGAGCTCAGTTTTTGGGAAAACGGGAAACAGACTGACAGTCTTTGAAAGCTCGAGGGTGAATTATCAAAGTTTGGGATTGACTGAAAACAATCTTTTATAATATACAGTGCAGCTTAGTATTCATGGATTGTAATATTGAGCATTGCGTTCAAAAATACGCTATTTTTCTAGTAAGCCAGAATTATTGTTGGTCAATAGATTTACAAACAAAAGAATAGAATGACTTAGAGAATAGAGACAGACAAATCAAGAAACAATTGATACTACAGCTAACAATTATTATAACTTGTAACAATTAGCACAATTGTTACTATTTTTTAGGATGTATATATTACAAATAATTTTGTAGTCATATAATTTATTTTTTTTTTCTGTATCAGAAACATCCCATTACTGTTGTATACTTTTTATTTTATTCGGCATCTGCCATTTATATTTTATTTCTCCTTCAGTTAAAGGATATTTCATCTACAGCCGCCGGTAATGCTCAATAAACCAAGTGTTAGACCATTCAATAACAGAAATTATTTTTTAACAAACAATCCAGCTAACAATAAAATAAAACTAGGCATAGAAAATATACAGAATGTAGAAGAAAGACAAAAGCCATGTTTTGGCATCTCTCATGGCTCTAAAACATTCACATGATCTCAATCAAAACACCTGGACATTACTTACGTGTGTTCTAACCAGCCCACAGCACTTCTTTTAGACAGGAAATCTCATTTTCATGAGCTGCCGAGAGCAAACCGAAGCCTGATATGAATCTAAAGTATAATTTAAGCCCAGCGCCCATCGTCTTAAATGTTAATGCTGACTGGGAGACTTTGATGAGTGATTTGGAGAAGAGCACCTCTGGCGATGCCCTCTGAGACTGAGTGATGTGAATACGTTATTACAAAGCTGTGCCAAGATACGCCAGGTGTCCAGCAGAGAGCTGTAATTACATCCTGCCAAATAAGTGTGAGACTGAGTAATCGAAAGACTTTAGTGTTTTTAAAGGCAAGACCAAGTGCTTTCACTCGCTTTACCAATCTGTTCCAAAATCAGAACGGGAAAGGAATGCAGATTTTATTAGGTCAACAGTTCAACGGTTCTGCATACCAAACACCGACTATATCATATAAATATAAATATAAACAGAGCTGCACGCAGCAAAGTGGGGGTTCAGTCTTTACTAGCTGTTTGATATGTTTAATACAGATGTGTAATACAGATATTTAGAGTTTTAGCCTTGAATGGGCGTATCCCCTGTTGTGTTGATTTACAATACACATAGATGACAACATTTGACCCATTTTCTAACCCTTAGTCCATTTCGGGGTCACGGGGAGCTGCAACTCTGGGCATGAGGCAGGATAAACACTCTGGATTGGTGACCACACACAGACAAACATACACACACACACACACACACACACACACACACACACACACATGCGCGCACGCGCGTGCGCACAATAACACATCAAATAGTATGAATTATAAAATATATATATATATTGGCATCCAATTATGCCTGCATAATTTTAGGCTAGTACCGTGTATTTATTTGATATAATATATAATATAATATATATATATATTTGATGCAATGCTTTTTACTTGAACAGCTGATTTTGTAATGTAGAGTTTTATATTTATCTGGTTAAACAAGAAAAATGTCCCCTGATAATGCACTTCCTGCCGAGAGAAGATTATCTGAAGGCCAAAACCATAAAAAGACAATAGAGGGTTACAATCCTTTGGGACGAACTCTTAGTCATAGTACATGGGTATATAATATAGACATTTTTTGGTAACTAAAACATTTGTGAATACAATAGCAAGTGCTGTCATAAATTCTTAAATAAAACAAATATAGACTTCTATATCACTGAATAGTCATTTTTGTCTTTTATCAAAGTTTTGAGTTTCGCATCTTTATTTAGGAGAAATTGTTCTTGTTTGTATTTATGAAACCACAACAGACTTTAAATTGTGAATTTAAAAATATGTAAAATTGCAGAAGTTTGATGTGGCGATAAAATTAATATTTTAATAATGTGCTTAAATATTAATCTCTGGCAAAATTCATATGATGTTCAAATAGGGATGTCTGATCATTTGTCAAGTGACAGTTCCTCACGTCTGATTAATTCTGTCCTCAGTCGACTTCAGCTTATCTTTCTCGTTCTCTCTCTCTCTCTCTCAATGTCGCTTTTTTATTTTGTCTGCAGATCAGCAGACTTTGCAGCTACCTTATTAACTTTTATAGAATTATACATTTATCAAATTGGATTTTCTCAGCTTGTCAAAGAAAGAGAGATTAGCTAGTCTTGGAATCAGGAAGAAGTTTATTATGACCTATCTCTCATGGCACAATAGGATGTGGAACTTTTTATTGCAGATGTCTCTCAGAACGTTTGAATTAAACTGTAGAGTATAATTAGATTTCTGTGTCTTTTGCTTAGTTTAATTTGAAACGTATTAAAATATAACAAAATGTTAAAAATGTAAATACTTTATCTATATTCACTAAAATTTGTGAAATGTAGTTCAATTTTGAAAATATCTTTCTTTTTAATGCAAAGAAATCAGAAAAGTTCCAGAAACACTTGGCTAATGGCGGAATGATTATTAGCAGTCACAAAGCTGGGTTTTAATTGGGCAAATGAGAGTCTTCTGGAATCGATTGAAAGAGATCTGGACCAGACGGAATCAAACAAACATGGCCCGAGGGCCAGTCTGCACCAGAACCAAGCTAAACCCCTGATAAAGATTAAAGCTTGATCAAAAACCACATAGTCGACTATAATTGTGAAGTCCGTTTAGAGACGACTCTCAATGCTATGCATGTGTTGAATCTTGACTTAGAATCTTGCTGTGAATGCCTGTTTATTTGCCTAATACAAAATGTCCTTCCAAATAATATACCAGTAAATATGAAATATATGTTTAGTATATGTTGGTGTAGTGGATATTACAGTTTCTTTACAGCAAGAATGACCAAAGCTCTGAGATCCTGTGATTGCTTCTCAATACTCATTTCAAAGAAGTTCCGAAGTTGTATGTATGAATTTATAAATTATTCTCTACCAGAGTAATGTTAAATTGTCACCAGGGATCTTTCTAAATTTATGAATAGATGAACTCAAAATGACCACAGCGTTTAAAATTTCGACCAATTACATGACGGATGTTGTTGTCAATTATTGATATTTGATTTATTTCTCACATTCTAGCAAGGAGACTAGTTTTTAATATACAATGATAATTGTAATGTTTAATGTTAATGCCCGTGAACATTTGATTAAAGACAAGAATGGCCCTCAAATGATTTCTTTTTTAATTATTTGTCTTACTCTTTACACCTAATTATTTATTTTTAGTTTGACACTGCCATAATAACAGTTGAGAAAAACGATGGTCTTTATCTGTGAACACAGACCACTGTAAATGACTTGATTTAGGAGATGCCTATGACCTTGAACAACTTTTTATAAACACTTGGACTGCAATAAATGACCATTTAAGGTGTCCAAGACGTAGCCGGCTCCACTAACGATAAATCGTTCAGATTACAAAAGGTTGCAGATTTCAAGGGTCAGTAGTTCAGTTTAGGTAATTCTGTGAAATGGTTAGTATTTAAAGCGCGGTCAGCTTCAGACTTGTCTCTCGTGTAACTTTCACTATAATTGGTTTTGTGTGGCTGTGTGGCTAAGCCTGATTTTGGACTGAATATTTGGCTGGTTTCTGCTCAGCCGAGGAACAGAAATAGAACAGCGTCTATTGGGTTTTGTCCTTCCATGTAAATTGAAAAAGTTGGATGTACTGAATAATTATGTAAAAAAAAAAATGAAAGGGAACATTCAAAGGAATAATAGAAGTGTTGCCAATGTCTAGCTTCTTATAGAAACCTTTGAAGTTTCTGTGCATAAAATCCTTCGGCCTTTTGAAGACGCCTGAGCCCATAAGTCTGTGGTGTTTACATAACAGTCATAAAAAAGTGCTGACTTTGACTTTGGAAGCATCCGATTTTAAAGTGTGTGATTTTTAAATGGCTTTTTGTTGAGGAATAATTGATACTTTCCACTCGGCGCTCTCGAAAACAGCAGACAGCAGGCGATGCCCCGCTTTGTCAACATTGGGCGACGTGCCCACTGTTTAAAAAAAAGCCCCCGATGAACACCAAGGTATTGTGCCAGAAGACATCCCACACACAATGACACACCGCATGCATCACACCATGTATGGGGACTGCAGAATAACAAGATCCAGTCTTTAGTCCTGGCAGGTCAGAAGGAAATCACGCAAACACTGTCTGAAGACACGTTCTGGCTGTTGTCAGAAGAACCTTCTAGGAATCTCGTTCCCCTCACAAAAACCCCTGATAATTAACCCTGTTTGAGATTTATCAAATTGGACAACTCTCCCGCTGCTTTGCTAATTAATTTAATACGTTGAAACGAAGATTAGCAGTAGCAGGACGTTTTGATATCACGTTTTTGTGAGGTTCACAATAAAACCATGTGAATTCGTCTGCCATTTTATGCTTTTAAGCAGATCTGCCGCCTTCGTGAAGAAGCATCACGGGCCGTGTTGGCTTGTAAATGTTCTTGGCTATTAAGCGAATGGGCTGTGTAAGTGCTGCCCTGCTATTCACTATGTCAAGGCATGGAGTTTTTGTCACTGGAGTCATTCAGCATCACGATTTACAGCCATTTTTATGGAGGCTCAGTCACACATGGCCTCATCAAGCACTTTTAGCTTTGTGTTTTCCCATTCCTGCTCATAACCTTGTACAAAAGCATCCCAAGATAGTGACTGAACCCACCTGCACGGTTTTTTGTGAAGGTAATGACCATGGTGATCAGCAGGGAGGCAAAAGGTAAGAAGGGCAATGGAATTTGTGCGGAAATGGCATATTTGATGGATGAAAAAATAAATATTGTTTTTCCAGACGCCTCATCATTACTGTAATGGACTGGGGCTATGATTCTTTATTATTATCGGATGATCTCATCAAGGGAAGAGCTGGTTTTCACGTATAAAGAAGTGCTGGTTAAAATGAGACTGCTTTAACAATAATGAACAGACATGAAACAGTATTTTTATATTGAGAGATAATTTATGGAACTTTTACTAAGAGAATAAAGACAACACAGAAAAAAAACATAAGTAGCTATTTTTTTTTAATGTAAGTAGTAGAAAGTACAGATATTTGCAAAAATGTAAGAAGTAAATGTAAAAAAAACTTGTTGAAAAACTTTATAATAATAATAAAACTTTATAAATAATTACTAAGTTAATTATAAGCCAAAATTCTACTTAAGTAAAGTGACTTTTACTTCGTTATTTGACACATCTGATTATGAATGTTTGTTGTCTCTCTTTCAAATAATTGAACAGTTTAAAAAGAAAAACAATAATGGAAATCTACTACTAAGAATTGATCATTTAAATTATTGGAAAATGGTACATACCTGGATTATTAGGTATGTACTGTATTTGTCTATATGGATTTCCATCCATATGTTCATTTTCTAAACTACTTTTCCATTTCTGGAATGGGATGTTAGAGCCAATCACAGCCAGCCACTCCATACTTACTCTAACTGTAAAAAAAAAAAACTATATATATATACGTACTTGTCACTTGTCAGTAGCTGTGGTACAGAGGTGTGACAATACTCTGTATTGGTGACTACGACATCATCTCGCCATTATGTGGTTTTGTTCGACACAAAACAATTAAATAGCAAATAAATGCCCCAAAAAACAAGTAGTCAAATTCTACTATTTAGAAAGAAAAGTGGTAACTATATAATAGATATATGTATAGAACAACTCCTTTTTAAAAAGGCGGTGGCATGGAGCCAGTCAGGGGAAGCGAACTTCAGACCACGCTAGTGTTGAAAACAGACTGTGATTAAGAAGACATTTCTTTTGCATCTGAAAGAACACACACTGTGGTCCTCTTAAGCGAGCAAACATTTGGACTTAATGCTCATTTGTTTCTTAAAGGAGTCTTTTAGTTTTACACTCTTTCCTTCTTAAAATCAGTGTTACAGTGTCTTGAGTGTTTGATTAACTGTCCTGTATTGTCCGAAGCGACACAGGATTCAGATTTCTTGACATTTTATTAAATCAAGAGCACATCCAGAATCAAATCATGTTTGATCTGTTATGAGGACTGTGGTCAGTCCTAGCCACGGACCTTGTCTAATTCCTCTTTTCACATTCCCATCCATTCCCGCTGTTCTTAAAGTCCTTGTGTGTTTTAGCAATGAGGGCTGCCAGATCTATAGATTTTGGAGGGGCTGCCACTAAGCCTGCTAATCTAACCACAAAGAGAAAGAAAGGAGATGGAGAAAAGGATTAGGATGAGTAAAGTCAGAAAAGGAAAATGCCAACCAGATCCACGTCCCCACGGGACCATCGCTCTCGAAGATTAGAACATCCCAGCAGTGGCCATTGGGGAGGCGAATTGTATTACTGTTGAAATTGATGTGCTGGAATCTGCAGGGGTCAGCGGCATTAAATGTGATAATTAGGCTTTGTGCTGTGATGGCAATTGTGGAGGAAACATGTGAAGATCCTTCAGTAGATATAATAATAGACGGTCATACAGAGAGACAGATACAAAGATTTAAACATTGTAATTAATCAGTCCTACAAATGTGCAACACTTTTGTTACTTAATGTAAATAATTAAGTGTGACAAAATAGACCAATTGTGCCTACTTGAATCTATCTATCTATCTATCTATCTATCTATCTATCTATCTATCTATCTATCTATCTATCTATCTATCTATCTATCTATCTATCTATCTATCTATCTATCTATCTATCTATCTGTCTGTCTGTCTGTCTGTCTGTCTGTCTGTCTGTCTGTCTGTCTGTCTGTCTGTCTATCTATCTATCTATCTATCTATCTATCTATCTATTTAATATCTTTCTGTCAGTCTGTCCATCTATCTATCTTTCCATCTATATTAGTGAATTTTAAAAATCAAATCACTGAAGTTTAAATTATTTATTGAGAAAAAATATTTATATGTATATACTGTATTTACATATTCTGCACATATGCGTAAACAGTATTTGGTTTCAAATAAATATGCTTTCTTTTCTGAATCTGTTTTAAAGTCTAATCGAATTTATTTTTTTGATGACTTTTGGACAACACTGTATGTGTCCTGTCTGTCCTTCTGTCACATGGCAGACGGAGGGCGGTCGAGTGGCCTTACAAACAAGGGTCACCCCCTCTAATATCCCCCAACTCCCTGAGCTCAGGACCACCACGCTTGCTTTGTTCATGCCATATGGTTACTTATGGATACAGAGGGCAGGAAATGGAATCTTCTGGCCCTCTAATCACAGGAGTAACACACTCAGACTTTGTAAATCCATCACGAGTTATTAGGATTAAGTACGTGTTAATGTTTGAAATGAGAGCGTATAATTTGTGAATTCTTCTTTGCTTAATTCTTTCAGGACGCACTTTTATTCATATTGTATTTATACTTTTATTTAAACTAAAAAAAATGTGTAATTGATAAAATACATGCATTCTAACGATACATACATGTAAAAGTACAACTCTTTAGTTTTAATACAGTAGCTGTGGTATAGAATCAACCTTCTCTTTTACTTGTCAGTGTGTTAAACTACTGTGCCTAAGGTTTCGGTCCCCATAAGTGATGGTTTTAGGGTCTGTTTTCTTTTTCAGATTTTTTTCTGTTTTTTAATAACTGCAAGAAGAACACATTACGGTATTTACTCTTCATAATGTTATAATCAGCGTACTTTAGCTTTAAATGACTCGCTCATCTGCCACCGCTAGGAATTCCAATACCTCTTGCATCAATAGCGTAGATGCCAAAACATTGGTGTTCCACTCCGGAATGATGGGAACACATAAGGGATGATGGATACTACGGTTGACCAAATCGGACACAAGTTCTTTTGGCCGCAGCTTGCCACAAAAGGACCTGATGTACAGTATTAATTTAGGGAAACCACAACCCCCCCACTTCACTTTAAACTAGCTGGCAGATAAAGGTCTTCTCTATAAAAGAGGCTTGTCAGGCCATTTGCATCTGAATGCCAACTGCTGTTGGCAAATTCAAGAAGACTTCGAAAAGTTTGCATACTGAATCGGAGGGTGGACACACATTCCCCGAGCGATGCCAGCATAGTCATGAGGGTAGGAAGTAGATCGTGGTGGTGGAGATCCAGAGATCCAGGGCCTGAAAGTTAAAGTCAAGTGGACATTAATTCACCCGCATTAAATCACTACTAGTGTGGAAGACGCTCAATTGTGCTTGGTAGGGCATTTAATGGATTTACAAACGAATTTAATTAATACATTAATTTGTGTAAATTTAATACAATAAATTACAATTATTTTTTTACAACTAATAAATTACAATTGTTTTGCATTTCTCGCATTAAGAGAATATATTGACCATCACAAGTCTAATTGAATTTATACATTTATGTATTTGAATATATAGAGGTTTTCTTTTTTGTTTTTTTTTGTTTTTTTACAATTTTTGCATGAGAATCTATATCTGGCTAATTAAAAATAGTGAATTGTGCCAGCACTTTTAACAATGTGTAAAAGTTGTGACAGTTCTGTAAAGAAAAACATGAAAATTAAATTAATGTAGGTTTAGTACACTAAATTACTAAAAAAAAATGTTTATGTATTCCTGGCATTGGGAAAATATATCAGCAATCACAATTATAATTGAATTTATAAAATTGAATATACCAAGTTTTTTTTTTTACTTGAGAATCAAGAAACTCAATACAGTATCTGGCTAATTTAAAAAAAAAAATGCGAATTGTGCAAGAACTTGTATTGTGCAAAAACAATGTTTAAAATTTGACACACAGTGACAGTTTTGGAGGGAAAAAAAAACAAAAATCATCCTAATTTGCAATTCAAAATTATTCAAAACACCAACAGCCTGCACAGAAGCTCGGACCTCAACATCAATCTGGCATTTACACAGTGTATTAAAATCATCATTTTAAGTTTAAACTGGTGTGGCAGTGACAATGAACCAATGATTATCCTGCAAAGACTATAAGCGCATACGTTTAGCTTTTGTCTGATGGAAAGCATGTTTGTCCAGCTTGAACTATTTAAGATTTAACTTTTTTTTTTTTCCACAAGCTGTTGTTTTTATCGATTGCCAGCAATGAGTCTTGGTGAAGGAATGGGAGGGGACCAGGGTGAACAGAGCAGCCAAGCGAATTTAAAACAGGAGACCCCCAAGGTCAGACCTCATCCATTCCCCTGAGAGCGAACAATGTCGGAGAAGAGAACAGGAATTAACATGGACTGAATGCAGTTGTGCTGGAGAGTGTATCAGTGGAGATGTTGGGAGAAACAGAGTGCGTGTAGAAAAAGGGATGGAGAGCAATCCGTTTGTGTGAGGCCTGGAAAACAACTAGACGTCTGGAGGTGATTTGAGGATCAATCTCGGGGCTTCTCTGGCAATAACTGCAGTTTACGGGTTAAGTTTGTGTTCTCACCTCTGGCCTGAAGACAGCAGGGATCTTGGATCTACATCAAATCTAGAAGGTATGGATTTTGAGGCAGAAGAAAACGCATTTACTTTTTATTCTTAACTGTAATGGATTCCTTATGCTGTAATTTAGCTTGGCATAAGAGTTAGAGAGCGAGAGCCTTTCCAAAGATGCTGTGGCTGCCATGCTGCTTTGTGTTGGGAGAAGTAGAAGTGTCCCCTGTGGTCTCCAAAAACAAATGATAATTTGTGTTTTAGGTTATAATTCCCAGCACAGCGGGTGAAATGGTGGTTTAATGCTCCATAAAGAAATGCTGCAACGGCTATTACTGTATTGGATTATGAGTTATTGTGCTTTGTTTCACGGTCTTGTCCCATAAACCAACACTGCAGTGTTTTTTTTTCTGAAAATTTATTTTTTTAGAATATTCTGTCCCCACTTAAATAGATTTAGAAATGAAAAACAGAATGAAATTTTATTTTATAATCATTTGTAAATAATTAATAAAAACAATTAATTTTTATAATATCATCAAATATATACAGTATATTATAAACAGATAAGTATATATACTACTCTGTGTATAATATAAGTGAATAATGTTCATAAAAATTTAATAAATAAATATCATAAAGTGCATAAAATGTAAGATTTGTAATGAAACATTTACGGTAAATGAAGTAGTAAATGTTAAAAAGAAAAAAAAGCTAAATATCCATTACTCGAAAATATTTCCGTTTTGATAATATAGTCAAATAATAGTGAAATATAGTGAAATAAGAAATCTGATAAGAATCAGAAGTTGTAAAGTGATAATGCACATTTGAAGAAAGCATTTCAGTTTTCACAGTCACATTGCACAGTATGAAATGCATACAAAATAAAATGCATTCATACATTTTTTAAATAATAATTTCAAAGTTCACTGTCATATTGTTATGCCCTGTATAGACCGCACTAATAGCTAGACATATATCCCCAGTACGTACTTAACACTCTGTACCGCGTGACGGTAAAGAATCATGAATCCAGTGAACTCTTTCTCCACTAACCTTTGTTATTCCCCGTATCTCTGACTTTTTTGGCTTCCAGCCCACCATCATTACCACGTACAGCAGCTGCCATGTGTTCAATGAGCCGATGATCGTTACACATCAGCACCGACTCCGTCTCTGTGGATCATTAATGAATAATTAAAGCCAAGCATCATAAATAAGATCATTTATACGGAAGAGCTCCTCAGCCACTCGTGGCCTGCATGGAGAATAATGCCGAATGGTCTTTGTGTTCCAGGGTGGGAAGAAGCAGCGTTGGTGAGGAGGTGTAAGACAGGAGAAAGCCATGGGAGCTGGGTGGGGACCAGTCATCGTACTCCTCGTCTTCATCCTGGCTTTCCTCGACACGTCTGATGGATCTATGTACCTCTCTGGCCAGAGGCTGAGATCTCGTCTCCAGAAGGACCGACGGAATGTTCGTCCGAACATCATTCTTATTCTTACAGATGACCAGGACATTGAACTTGGTGTGTTTTATTGTTGTTTGTCTCCTGTGCATTATTAGTGTTATTATCTTTAGAATTGTGTGAGCATGATTGATAATCAGCATGAATTATTTTCTAAAAGAAATAAATAAGTCCAGTTTTAAGGGGAAAATAATGCTTCGTTCTGTTTAGTCTTGAATGAGCCAACTGCTGGACTCCGTCAAAAGGCCAACTTTATGTATTTATTTTATTTGCTTGCTTTCAGCAAATAATGCAAAAACAGGCGTAACTGCTCTTCTATTCAAACCCTTTCTCTAGAGGAAACTGTTGGTCTAGCATTTTCTGTCGTTTTTCAAATCTACATATTTTTCCCTCTCTTAAAGGCTCCATGCAAGCCATGAACAAAACCAAGCGCATAATGATGCAAGGTGGCACTCACTTCACCAATGCGTTCGCCACCACCCCGATGTGCTGCCCCTCGCGGTCCTCCATCCTGACCGGGAAATACGTCCACAACCACCACACGTACACAAATAATGAGAACTGCTCATCGCCGTCCTGGCAGGCTCATCACGAACCGCACACTTTTGCTGTTCATCTCAACAATTCGGGATACAGAACTGGTGAGTAGAAGAAATGTGTCACTAACTAGTGTAATATTGTGGAAGAGAGTACAGTTTTGTTATTGCCACTGGAAAAGTACAATGTATTTCTAACAAAGTACAAAGACCAATCACAGCAGCTCTAGGCCTAAAGTTTGGACACACCCTCTGAATTGGTGGCCAACCAATCACAGAGCTGGATTGTCAAAGACACTCACTCACTCACAATTAAGCACAATTTTCACAAACTAGAAGACACAAAAAAAACTGAAAAATAAAACAAAATTGAGTAAAACCTGCAAATTCTCAGAAGAGTGACGTACTTTTATACTGGCCAAATTGCACAACTATAATTAGAAGCAACATTTTCGTACATATATATGTATAAATGTATAATTATGTGTTAGTTATAATGAATGAATTTGAGAATAATTAGTGCTAGGGTTAGAATTATGTGATAGAATTTATATAGAATTATATATAGAATTATAGGATTGTGGCAGCACAGTAGAGATGTTCTCTCTTTGCTTGCTTGGGTTTCCTCCGGGTCTCCAGTTTCCTCTGCGTTTTGCTGCAGCTATTCTGCCGGGGAATTGATGTGTGTGTTGTCATTTTCTGTAAGGAGACTTTGAGGATCTTGAAAGGCGGGAAAGACATTACGGTAAATGAATTATTATGTGATCAATTTACAGCTTTCTTTGGGAAGTATCTGAATGAGTATAATGGCTCCTATGTGCCTCCTGGCTGGAGAGAATGGGTTGCGTTGGTGAAGAACTCTCGATTCTACAACTACACGCTGTGCCGCAACGGAGTCAGAGAAAAACACGGCACACAGTATCCAAAGGTTGATTGGTTTTAATTGTAAATATCTCACTTGAAAGGCAAATTTGTGAATAACCCTCGTGTTTTCACAGGACTATCTTACGGATGTTATCACAAACGATAGCATCAACTACTTCCGCATGTCTAAAAGGATGTACCCACATAGGCCTGTGATGATGGTTCTGAGTCACGCTGCCCCTCATGGCCCGGAGGACGCAGCCCCGCAATACAGCACTGCCTTTCCCAACGCATCTCAACACATGTAAAGCTACTGGATCATTTTTATTGCATTGAGTATATATGAAATCCAAATGTATTTTTGATAAATAATACGTAATTCTAAAAAATATTATACCACCTTAATGTGGTTTTAGGCTTTCCTCTTCTCATATTGTCTGAACAAAAAAATAGCAGTTATGAAGTTGCTGCTAAAACTCATTTCTCTTGGGAGAATTTTTCTAGTTTTTTTTCTGCGTTAGCTCAAGCAACGTAGAAGGCTCAGGAGAGAGAGCTGACATGCTATTTTGGTTTTAGGATTTATTACTACATAGTCATCAGGCTTTACAGGTATTATTATAAACGTAAGAGACACCTTTATCAAATGTATCAACATGCTGTGAATTGTTTTTGCTCATATTTTCCAATTCTGAATTATGCTCATTATTCAAACGCATTTTAATTACGATATACTGTAGAGGTATTTCAATGTACTTCAGCGTATGATAACACTTGTTTTTAAAAATATGATTATGATATATATGATATATATATATGATATTATCTTTATTGCTAATTACTATTGGTATGTGCAGAATAGCATTTTCTATAATACCATTACAGCTATAATAACATGCAAGAGATGTTGCTACAATAAATTGTGTTTGTAACTATGTTATCAGTGTCTTGTTTTGTTTTTTTGTTGTTGTTGTTGTGTTTTGATTTTCAAAAACCTCTTCATTTATCATACAGAACTCCAAGTTATAACTACGCACCCAACCCAGACAAGCACTGGATCCTGCGGTACACGGGAGCCATGAAGCCTGTGCACATGCAGTTCACCAACATGCTGCAGAGAAGAAGACTCCAGACTCTTCTATCGGTGGATGACAGTGTCGAGAAGGTCAGGATCATGTTTATCACGTAGAAGTGAATCTAACAGAATGGTATGGGTTAATAACAACAAGCTTTACAACATAATATCAACAATATAAATCAACACTAATCGTTGTTTATATGAAACAGTTGAAGATAATTGGTTATGTTATACACTATTTATAATGTTTTCCCTTTATTACATGTTTTTTTATTCTTCTTCCTATTATTTTTTCTTTAATAGTTTTGAAAAGCGTGTACATTAAGCATTGATTCTGGAAGAGGGATGCTGTCTTATCTTAAATTGGCTAAATTAGTAGTGCATCTAATTTTGAAAATGCAATCTTTCGGGATGATGTAAAAATGTAACCCAATCAAAATGTAAAAATGAGTGGGTTATGTCATTCGATCAACAATGTCAAAGCAGGTTTGCCGCTGTAAAAGTTTGATCGCTGTCACGCATACAATCTATAACTTAACATTTGCACAACTAAAAACACGCAATAACTGAAAAAAATACAAAAAGTCACTGTATATTAGAAACCATTCTAAATATTGTAAACACCATGTATTTCCAACATTTAGACGCTTAGAAAACTGTTAAAATTTGAATTACAACCAATTGTTTTCTTATTTTCTTCTTTCCTTTATATTCACTTTTTACTTTGATTTATGTTCCTCATTTAATCCAGTTAATTCAGCTCATGTTGCTTATTTTTGTATAGATTTATACTATTACTAAAATACTATGGAGCTAATAAAAGTTTCTTCTTATTATTCTTCTTCTCCTCCTGCAGGTCTATAACATGCTGGAAGAAACTGGGGAGCTGGACAACACCTACATAATCTACATGTCGGATCACGGATACCACATTGGCCAGTTTGGTTTGGTGAAGGGCAAGTCGATGCCTTATGAGTTTGACATACGAATCCCCTTCTACCTGAGGGGTCCCAATGTGGAAGCAGGAGCCCTGTAAGACCAAATAGAACACTTTTCAGTGACATTCTGGAATTACTACATCATTGACTTTGAGTTTGTAATCTTCTGCAGTAATCCTCACATAGTCCTGAACATTGATGTGGCTCCTACTTTGCTGGACATGGCTGGAGTAGATCTTCCCCTGGACATGGATGGCAAATCCATCCTTAAGCTGCTAGACTCTGAAAAAACAGTCAACAGGTATACAGTCTACAGTACTTACATTATAGATTCATATAATTGTTTTAACACAATTTATCGATTTTATTGTTTTTAACCCTAACCCTAAGTTTTAGCAGATTCCATTCCTATAAGAAGGGGAAAGTATGGCGCGATTCTTTCATGGTTGAGAGGGGGTGAGTATGTTTGATTAGGTCGAATAAGGCCACGCATTTTTTATGACACTCATACTGAATTGTGCACAGTGGTGTAAAGTACTTGAATAAATGTACTTTGTTGAACAAATACTATAGTGATGTTTTGTTATCACGACATTTTTAACTAAACATTCTATTGATTAGAATACATAAATCTTCTTCAATATTAGGATCTTTCTCTGAAACTATTTATGTATATTAAATCTCAGTAAACATGGGTAATTGCTTCACGATTCTCCCAAATCTGTCAAATTTTACCAACTAAATGTTTTGTTTAACTTTGAGATGACTTTGCAGCGTTAAGACTCATTAAGACACTTGAGGATTTTTTTTTGCATTTGGGCGTGGCCAACAAGTGGCTTAAGTACGCTCAAACTTTACAGATTAAATAAGCGTACTTAAACTCGAGGCTACTGTATGGCTTGTGGATTTTGGGTAGCAAAATGTGATGTGGCCTCTTTGTTATGAACAGGAAGCCATTGCATAAGCTTGCAGATGGTAAAGAAGTGGAGCAAAATTCTCTGCCAAAGATCCAGCGGGTCAGAGATCTGTGTCAGCGAGCCGAGTACCAGTCACCCTGTGAACAACCCGGGCAGGTGAGTCCTGTCACTTACCACTGCAATGGCCATGATGCTCATCCGCTTCGTCTCTCAGAAATGGCAGTGCATTGAAGATTCCACTGGGATGCCCAGGCTGTTTAAGTGTAAAGGGATGGCGGGTCTCTATGCTCCTCGGGCACTGGCACTGATGGCCGCAAACATGGAGGAAAGTAACGCTCGTTCCTCACCAGCATGTGATTGTGAAGCAGCAGCGTCTGTCAAGAAGAAAAAGAAGACTATCACCAAAAAAAGTGAGACTAATTTTCACAATGTGTATTGCTATTAACAGTATATACAGTTGAGGACCAAATTTTTTAGCCCGACTACCCACTAGTAAAAGTATTTCAGAAGTGCTTTTAAACAGAGAAAATCTAAAATTTTAGTAATTATGTTGTTTTTTTTACTCAAATTAAAAGCACTTTTGAAAAACTTTTAAGACTTTTATTTTGTAGTGGGGCTAATCATTTTGTCCTTAACTGTATGTGCAATAATCACTGCTGAATCACATAGCAAGCATGTGCAATTTATGTGCAATATTTGTGCAACTTTTTCATAGTGAGCCACTGTTTATTATTGTTATTATTTAAATATTCATGTTAATAACTATTTAAACTAATTATCATTAAACTGAAAATGTTTTGAAATTTCCCCCAACTATAAAAGGGAGGACCAAAGATGGAGTCAGACAACATTTAATTCCTTGTTGTCCAATGCAATCTTTTCCATTCTGCAATTTCCCCGCTGTAGGACAAATAAAGGCCTTTCAATCGATTTTTTTAAATTCATTAATGCTGATTCTGATTCTTAAATTCAAGGTGCCGTAGTGGGAAGTTCCACCTAACAAAGGAGACACAAACAAGTTCCAGTTTCTGTGTGGTGTTTGCATGTTCTCCCCATGCTTGCGTAGGTTTCTTTTAGGTCTCCGGGTTCCTCCCAAGTTATTTGTTCAGTAGTATTAAAGTCTGGAAAATTGCCAGATTTTAGGTGAAAAAATAGGTGTGAGTGTCTGTGTGTTCTGCTCTGTGATTGGTTGGCCTTCAGTTCAAGATGTATGTTCTGCCTCCAGATACAAAGCTGCTTGTTTGGCTCCAGGTGACCCAGAAATATGAAAGCTGTTCAATAAAACTATGAGTGGAGCAATGCATAGAATAATAATCAAAAAGTCTATGAGAATGTATGAAACAAAACGGGAAAACACAGCTGGCAATCAACAAGTATCAATAACCTTTGCTAGACTGCACAGCCATAATGGTTAAGAATTTGTGTTGTACAATTATCAGAATAGGCTAAAAATAATTAATGTGCGTTTTTAAATGTCATCTGCAGAACTGAAGGGCAAGAAGAACTCGCCGCGGAACCGATGGGCTCGCTCCATCCCTTTTGCGTTGGACTCAGATGTGTACACTCTGGACCTGGAGAAGGGCTACCAGCCTCTGAACCTGAACAGCAGCCTTATACTGGGCAGGAAGCAGGCCGTGTTTGGAGAGAATGAAGAATTCAGTGGAATGGGTCCTCCAGACGACAACTTTAACAAACCCGTTCCATCTGCAGCACTTAAAGTCACCTACAGGTCTAGACGGCTCCTCTTACATCACACATCCTCCACATCTGTAGTCTCCATAACTCCACTCCAAACTTGAACTTCTGTCACGTTTAATGGAAACGGTTTCATTTTTCCCGCTCAGATGCTCAATTCTGATGAACGACACTGTAAAATGTGACGGTGGACTATATAAATCTCTGCAAGCTTGGAAAGATCACAAACTTCACATTGAGCATGAGGTAAATCTATTATTTTTAGACAAAGACCTATAAAGACCTAAAAAACCCTTACTTACAATTAAATGTATTATTAAATTACATTTACCATATGATTTAAGCTTTAATTTAGTCTTTAAAAAAAATGTAATTTAGCCATTTTTCCAACAGATTGAGACCTTACAAACCAAAATAAAGAATCTCAGAGAGGTCAAAGGTCATCTAAAGCAGGCTCGACCCAAAGAGTGTGAATGCAGCCAGAACATGTATGTATATGTGTTTTAATTCTATGCCGTTGTTTCTTTATTTTGTCCTTTAAAATCTAACAGCAATTCAATCATTTAAACTAACTTTTAATTATTATTTTTAAGGAGTCAGTACAACCACAGAGCTCTTTTTAAAGTCAAGGAAGACAGCGTACGCTCTATAAAGTACGTTTTCTTTTTTCCCCCAAGACTAAAAAAGCAAAATGTGTCTTCAGATTTATGGTTTTGATATTTTAGTAGAATGGCCTTAAAAGACAAAAAGCAGTGGCTGCTGAAGGAACAAAAGCGCAGAAAGAAGCTGAGGAAGCTCCTGAAGCGGCTCCGGAACCACGACACCTGCAGCATGCCTGGTCTCACCTGCTTTACTCATGATAATCAGCACTGGCAGACTGCCCCCTTCTGGACAAGTAATGCCATTACAACAACATTTACTCTCTAAAACAGGAGTGTCAAACTCACAGAGGGCTGCATCCCCAAAGTGGCTGTCCTCAAAGGGCCAGATGTATCTTAACTAAATGTCACTAAATGTAATAAAATGTAATGTAACATAACAATTACATTACTGCTTAATGTTAAATAACTCTATATTTATTCAAACTCATTGAATGTTAAATAACTCAGTACTTATTTGCAGACAATTGCAGTTGCGTAGAAAACCTTCGCTCTAAAATAAATCCTTTTCAATTTTGTCTTTGAAAACACACAAAATCCATTAATAAAGGAGCTAATACTAATAAAGGAGCTAATACGCGGCTACCGTAATCGATACCGTAGAGAGGCATTGTGGGAAATGCAGTTTTTAGCCAATGCACGTCCTAATTTATTTTTTGGTATATATTTTCGTTTACACTCAAAACTTTTAAGCTCTCGCGGGCTTAAAATGACACGACCTTGAGTTTGACACATGTGGTCTAAAACAAACAAACTATAACTATAAAAAAATACATGTAATTTTCAATTTTCAATTAATCGTTTCTTATTATTTGTCTTCTGCATTAGTGGGTCCATTTTGTGCTTGCACCAGTGCCAACAATAACACTTACTGGTGTCTTAGGACCATCAACGAGACTCATAACTTCCTGTTTTGTGAGTTTGCCACTGGCTTCCTGGAATATTTTGATCTCAACACAGATCCTTACCAGGTAGGTGAGATTTACCCCAACAGTAAAAGCATAAATAAGCATAAATTAGAGTCAGATCTGGTTTTGCAGTTGATAAACGCCGTGAGCACACTGGATCGGGATGCAGTGAATCATATGCACCAACAGCTCATGAAACTGCGCAGCTGTAAAGGTCATAAAGAGTGTAATCAGGAGACTGGTGAGTAAACATTTACTGCCTTGCAAGATGCCAGTATCATAAATAATACTGTACACTTTTTACGGACGCATAATAACTACATGACCTTATGACCTTTCATTCTTATTTTTAAGGTAAAGAAAGAAACTCGTTTTATGACTACAGGTATGGCCTTTTTAAGTAAACCAAAACACATATATACACAGTATACACACAGACACAAATAGAAACACACAAATACACACGTTTACAAAAAACGTATTAAAAATAAGCTTTTTGAGTAGCATTTGTTACTATAAATTTAAATAATAATTTTAGCTCACACACACACACACACAC
>MU204420.1:6181524-6323333 GCA_017309775.1 Paedocypris sp. Pulau Singkep
CAGTCTGTTATCAGCAAAAATCCTTGCTAGCCTCCCTCCCTCCGTCGTACACTGTACGTCCTCTCCCCGCATGAGCAGACTGTCAATTCTCCAGACATTCCTTCAGAAGCGCACGTGACGACAAAAGTCCTTCATTACTGATAAAAGAAAAAGTGTGTTAGAAAAGAACATTGTGGTGCAAAGCGTCCCAGTGCCACAATTCCACTGGCCTCATTCTGTCCTTGACTTTCTTTTGTCTTTGTTCATAATCTGTGGACTATTTTTATTCTATATTTTCATAATCCGTGGACTAGATTTTCGTTCTCTGTTTTCACAGGGGCCAAATTTGGGAAGGATGGGTCGGTTAGATGCATCTCTACCTTTCCGTGAAGGATGTGCGGAGGTGAAGAATGTGAACTGATGAACCCCTGACCTGCAAACAAAACACACAAAGTCAAATCTGCAACTCGAAGGAAGTTGGGATTCAGAGAAAGTGTCTCTTTCTGGCCCATTTCTTTCATCTATTAATTCAGTTGTCGACAGATTTTTCCTCCTAGTTCATTTTTCACCCTGTGAAATTTGTATTAAAGGCTTCTCACTGTGCATCGTAGGTTCTTTTCCTTGGAAGGGTGTTTTTCCAGTGACCTGTGGACTATCTGGCGAACATTTTTAATGATCAATCAACTTCATTCAAAGAAAACAAGAGAACTTGTGGTCCGTGATTGTGATAAATACAGAAACCTGACTTAACTCTTCATCTGTCCTGTTTTGGTGGACTGTAAAACCGTGTAAAACACGGAGCCCGTGTGCTCTGACTTCTCTGCTGCTGTTAATAATTGAAATGTACGTTCAGTAAATGTCAGTAGTTTGGAATCCATGACACTTTACACGTTGTACAGGATGATTGTAACGTCACTGCAAACTGTGATTGTGTTTCAGAAGATCTTGCATATTAAACATGGTGCTACTGTAAGTTGACGTTTGAATGCTGCAGTATGCATATGAATGTATGTGCAATTCATGTAAATATCAAAATATTTTTACTAAGACTGAATGTAAAGTATGTCGCAGCCCAACTGTCCCAAATTGAGATCGTCATCAGTCTAATATGAAGTTGAATGCACTTATGAATAATGTACTAAACCTGTTTGGAGTAATGTTGTGTTATTCTAGACCAGAGATGCTCAAACTGAGGTCGAGATGGTAAAAGACGACCAACATACAGCTAATTTGCATAATTATTTAAATAATAAAAATTTAAATATGAAATTGTCTAAATTTAAATATATAATGAAAAAGCTAAACTTGATCTATTTGTTAAACACTTTAACAACCAGACAACACATGAGAATAAAAAAAAAAAAAAAAAGAACCTACATTTTTTAACATTGTTTAAATTAAATAATGTTTATTGAAAGGATTCACTTGCTGGCCACTATTATGTAAAGTTTGGCCTTTAACACTATAAAGTTTGAGCAACTCTTTTCTAGATGATTTTTATGTCTATGTATGTAGTTGTAGTCAGAGTGTTTTTTGGACACATTTGTTTTGCTTTGCTGAATTTGTAAAACAATGAAGGAATTTGTCGAATAAAGTGCTGAATAATATCTGCATAACGTTTCCACTTCAGGTATAGGAATAAATGCCCATTTGAAGCTCAGCAATGGCTTTAAATTATCTGTTTTTTTTTCTTATATTTTTTACCAATAGATATTAACAATCAATCAGTTTTGTACTTATTATTTTCACCGCACTTTCATTTGAATGGTTGTAAACGATTCTAGCAAACGCCAAATTCCAACAGCAGGGGGCGCTTCAACAGTAATTAAAACTGACATACCGGTAATATTCGTGTAATTAGAGTCGGATCCACCTGTGTTTGCACCTGTCGTGTTGTGTGGCCATAAACCAACATCAAAGCCTCCAAATGTGGACATTTTACTTTTCGAACATTTTTTCCAGTGTCACGAAAGCACCTAAAGTCTGGGCAAATGGGAGTGGCTACTTGTGCGTCATGCAGGGGGCGGAGAAAGACGTGCCCACGAGACACCCCCAGCCATCCGACTCACGAGCACGAAGAGGCGTGCGCGCGAACATTCAGAAGAGCTCGCGCAGGACGTCCGACCTACTGTGGACATTGATTTTTTTTTTTTTTGCGTCACCGTGCCGAAGTTTAACGAGTTTTTACATTGGTTTTGTCGTACAATGTGAGGAAAATGGCCGGTACAAGGTAAGGGGGAAACTTTTCATATGTTGATCGAGTTTTAAGACGAGTTTTGACACGTGATTTTGCGCAGCCTCTGTTGGGAGCGCGCTGGTGGATCAGGCAAGTTTGGGACTTTTTGGTTTATAAAGTAGATTAAGCGGCAACGTTTTCGGGTGTTTTTTTCTGCAATCTGTTGGTCAGTTGTGGGGTAAAGATATATTAATTTCCTTGGATTTTTGTGTATAGTGTCCGTACGTCCCCAACATTGCACCGGGCTTTTTTAAAGCCACTTTTTTTTTATTTTAAGACTGTCAAAATTTTGCACTGTTCCTGTTTTTTTTTGCCAACATCCGTTGTATATTTGGAAAAAAATGTTTAATATTTGACAATAGTTTTGTAAAGTGTATGTTTGTGTGTATGTGTGTGCGTGTGTGTGTGTGTGTGTGTGTGTGCGCGCGTGTGTGTGTTTATTTGTATCTGTGTGTCTCATATATGCATATGAGAAATCCGTGCGCGCGCGCGTGTATGTGAATGAGAGACTGAGCAATTATACTTTTTATATGTCAGTTATTACTTTGCTAAAACAGTAATATCAGACACGTTTTCCTTAATTTATGTTTATAGTTTGTAGCAAAACCGGAAAAACTTCATGTCTTATGCAAAGTATACACATATTTTCAACATCATGGGGTCATTTGGTCAACACCATAGCAACACCAAGACTGGCAGTGGCAGTTGTGGTCCTATGGTTGGGGGTTGTACCTGCGACCCTGGAGTTGCATGTTCGAATCTTGGTCCAGTGGGTTCTACAGCTTGTCCTTGGGCAAGACACTGACCCTCACATGCCCCCCATGCACCACTGCTTAAGGCTGCCCACTGCTCCGGGTTTGTGTGTGTGTAACTTCACTGAATGACCATATTGACAAACTCACTTTACTCTGCTGGTGGCACATGCTGGTGTTGTTTTGATGGAAACTTCCTGTTGGTTGTTGTGTTTTGGAATCTAAATATCTTATAATTAGACTCCATACTGATTTCAATTGATCCCTTCACAGGCCATGGCATAAAGTGATCTTGACGTAAATACCAACGTAACAGAAGTTTCCTAGTGATCATACAAATAAAAAATGCTAAATGTTTCCATTGGAAACTCAGGACCACATGGAAATACACATCCGATTTCAATATTTTTTAATAATCAAAATAAAAGGGAATGCAAAAACCCATCATAGAGGAAATCTTGATTTAATTCAGTTTAACCAAGTCAAATTGATGGTTACCGTAAACCATTAAAACCTCCTTTGATATCCCATGAAGCTTTTCTTCTGCCTGAAGTTAAGGACACATGTTGCGTTTTGAGTGTGGCAGTGTCGGAATAACACAACATCTGTTTGTTGCCAAGTGTCAGATGTACAAATTAATTAAAACCATTAAATGAAAATATGCTCCCTCCTCTTTTCCCACCCTAAGCTTGATTATAACACAGATGCTAAAGTGTAAGTAGATGAAAGGGGTTTAAAGACGTCTGGCGAGCAGCATTTGATGGAACAGAAAAGAGCTTTGAACAGAAAGTGTATTGGTTCCTTGTGTTAAGTTTTTGCACTTTTATAGTTCAGCTTTATCTCTGTTTCTTAATTTGATATTCACAAAAGCCTTGTACAGCTCGCAATCAACCATAATTTGCTGTATATAAACACTGACTGAAATTCTAGTGTGATCAATTCGAATTTGTGTGTTTTGACAGGCCGAGGTCTGTCTTTGAACCGGAATGAAACAATTGAGCATTTTCTCCTGTTTACAGATTTGCTACACAATAGTGGTCAGACAAAAGAAGGACGTAGCATTGTGACAGCAGTTTAACGGACGTCTTTAAGAATGTCCCGTGAATGTGAAAGCACCAATGATCAGCCTTTAGAGCTCGGCCTAAGGCAGGGTCTCGCGGGGGGAAGCAGGAATTGGGTTTCTTCTGGGTTTTTGTGTGTACTATCAATGGCAATTAAGCTGTTGTAAGTCGTTCCACACGGAGGAGATTTTTTGGACCCGGGTCAACTCGTCTTGGTTTTATCAATTTACAGTGTACTGTTAGACGCGCTGTGAGTTTGTGCAGAGCCATGTCTTTTCAAAAACAATTGTGGGTCGGTTAACCTTAATGACTAGTCTTTTTGGAGGCCACTCACAATGGCCTATTTCAGGCTTGTATAAACCAAGATTGTTTGGATTGTGTATGACAAAAAGGAACAAGGTTTTTGTAAATTGTTTTTGCCTTCTTTGTCCTTGACAAAAATGATAGCAGGGACACTGGGACTGTAAGGCACAATAGATTCTGTGGCTTTCAGGAGCTTTTTTGTTTAAGATTGGAAGCTTAACGTTATGCAGATTTGCCCATCCACTTTGACCGTTTGCGCAGTTAAATTAATATGTTAATCTTCTGTAAACCCTGTTGCATATGGTACAAACTATTTTCCATCTCGTCTTACTCGGACCTCCCATCCGAGATACGAAACAAAGCGTAAGACCTCAATCAGCGACTCTCGTCCTGTGCTTTATCTCCCGGGAGCTTGTTTTAACAGCGTCTCTCTTTGAGGTGGTTAATGACCTCTGACCTGCTCCCACATGCTTTCCCAGCCCATTTACCACAGGCTGAAACTGATAGCTGATGCACGGCGGAAATCAGATCACTTAAATTGGATACTTTTACAATCCTGAAGACATGATTGATTGTAGGTTGTTGGCTGCTTGATTTGAACCAGGCCGCTTTGCTTTCTGCGGGTCGAGATTGGTGTTAGCAACACACTGCAGTGGGTTTGATTTCCAGGAATGTGTGATGCTGTTTAGAAGGCGTTTCTTTGGGTGTGACAAATATTTTTGGGTTTTATTGTAATAGTCAGAGATGATCTGTTATTTTTTTTGTTGGTTTTTATTGATTTGTATCATATAAATAATCTTTTTCGTTCCTATACACATTTAATTATCTTTTTTCTTGTCTGTTATGATACCTCTATATTTCCCCATAAATCTGTCCATTTATATAAATATATATAAAATAAATCCTAGGAAAACAAATTAAATATTTGAAAAAATAAATCCATCCATCCCTTTCGAGAGGGAACAGGTTCCTTGGAAGTAAGCATTCAATTATTTAACACAGATTTAAAACGACTGAAAAATCTCAAGTATTTATATAAATAAGCTTTAGTAGCTCAGTCAGTAGAGCTCATGGGTTTGATTACCAAGAAAAGCACAAAGTTGATTTGTCACTTTGGGGAAAAAAGCATCTGCTAAGTGACTGTAAAGTACAGTAAGTAATCTAAATAATCTTAAGACTGGACACTCACTTCAGTACGTCCCACTGTCTATGTCAGTCGGATAATTCCTCCTAAGCGACTTTAAATAGTGTGTGGATCTATATGACAGTTTGCCGGACTGAGCCCCTCTAGAAAGAGGATTTGTTGTTTTGTTAGCACAGTTGCTGCTGTTTTGGGAGTAACAGTGGCAAGCTGTGTGACTTCCTGTCTGGAGAAGAGATTTCGACCGCTTTTCAACAACAGAAACCAGCTCTGTGTGGACAAAAAGAGTCATATAGGACATGCTTGCGATCATCCTGTTGAGGTCACCTGCTCTGGCCGTATTTAGAAAGAATTCCCGGAACGGGGTTGTAGTTCCGTAGTTTAGAATCTCAAACCCGTCATCTTTACCCCAAAGATCCAAACCCCCGCTCTGGCGTGAGCCTCGCCTTCTCATTGGTCAATGGGGCCGTGAGAGCTGTAATTGTGAGGGGGGTGTTTCAAATGAAAAGAGCCTGATGGCAGAGCGAACAATGCTCTTTATTGTCAAGCCCCATTATGTATTAGCAAACGGTGGAATTTTCACGTATTGTTATGCAGATGATAGTGACTTGCCGTGCTTTGGCTAGACAGATTCTTTGAAACCACCACCGTGGAAAGCTTACTTTTTACGACAAAATACTTTTTACGACAAAAAGGGATCTATCTATAAATGCGGTTTTGGTTTAAAAGTAAAATAAAATGAGTATTTTTTTTATTGTTTTTATTTTGAAATTTGAGATTTCTCCAATACATAAAAGCACATATATACAGTATATTGTATACATGTCATATATACATATTTTCATGTTTCATATACGTATAAAAATTTTGTATTTTTTGACACAATGTCCTTGATACAACTCTATGTAACCTTTATATCTTTCTCCCTTGTACGTTATTTAATTTGCAGTTTCTTTGAAAACTGCAAAGACTAAATAATTATGGGGAAAAAAAGCCTTTTTTGTTTCTTTGTTTTTTGACATGAACACAGTTTGAAGGACTAATAGTTTGCCATTCTCATCACAGACTCTGTTGAACAGTTATTTGATCTACCAATGGAGCTTCTGCTGCATGTGATTTATTTTTTTTCTTCAAATTTCCACAACAATTGCAGCATCATAATCTTCATTTTTGTAGCATTGAAGCTTGTTGTCAATGCATACAAGTTTTGTCATTTTTGCCCTGATAAAGTTCTACTGTTGTTCGTAATTTTTTTCTAAATGAACAGTGATGCAAAGTACTTGAATAAATGGACTCTGTTACTTTACTTAAGTATTTTTGGGCTACTTTGTGGTAAAGTTTACTCTATACTTGACTACATTTGTGATTGTGTATCTGTACTCTTAACTCCACTATCTCCACATTTGAATTGACTCTTATTTACATCTGTTCACTTGTTACTTTGTGATTGTGAGAAGTTGTCATCTTTTTTCCACTACGATTAATTTACCACGAGTGTACGAGGCGATATCGCCATCTGCAGGGTGTTGAGGGGATAAATTTCACTTCTATGTAAATATTCTAACATTTCAAATTTTTTTTACCTGAATTCAGTGCAAGTAAAATTAATGTGTAATTGTGTAACAAGTAAGTAATTTTACTACTTTTAATTTTTTTTAATTGGTGACTTGTAGTAATTTTACAGTAAGGTATCTGCACTTTTACTCCAGATTAGTTTCCTGGTACTCTTTACACCACTGTAAATCAGCGACCAATAATAGGCACATGGGATTTGGGGTCTGAATAAGATTTAATTTGCTGGTCTGATTAGAACTGGTGATCGAGTTAAACAGAATTGACTATATTGTATTTCGCCTTCATTTGCTTCTTATTATAGTAGTTTAAAGCCAGTACTGTTCATTGTGAATGCATCTTCTCAACACAATTACAGTTCATGATGTCGTTGGACTTCAGCCCGTTATTAGCCCCTTCCTGGAAACCGTCCGTTTGCACAAGGTCTACATCAGATCTGGCCAACTGTCCTCAAAGAGAATGAAGGCCGCGCTAATCTGAACTGCTGGGCAGAATAAATGTGAGATGGACAGGGGCAGCTGTACCCCGACTGACTTGTTATTGGTCCATTTTGTCACTTACTTCCCGTCTTTGACAGGAGCTGATCATACCCCAACCCACCACACTACAGATCCAACTGGCACGGGACTTAACCTTGAACCTACAAATAAAGCCTTTGGCCTCTGGTTCAGTTCGGCACATGAGATTACGTTTTTGCTTACAGTATGACAACTAAAGAGTGTGATAAGTCGCATTTTCAGATAAGAGCCGGTTGCTTGGTAACCTGGTGCATTCTGTGTTTGAAATCAAACGTTCTTGCTATCCCTGAGACTTAGGATGCATTTTACAGACCATTGAATTCCTCTGACAGGTGCAGCGTTTTGTATATTGTTTGAAAGCGAGTCGAGTGTCCTCTGTTCCACGGGCAGGGCGGTGTTCTTCTGTGTGTGTTGTGTTTGTAGAACTATTCCTATTGTTTGCATATCTGTGTGCTCAGCTGACACGCTGCTGTGGTCGTGTTTGAATGACACGGCTTGTTTTCTAGACGGGAGTTTAATATCCAGGTAGAATTGGTGGTAAGCGATATGCTGAAAGCAGTGAAAGCCGATTTCCAAGCTTGAAGATATAAATATTTGATACATTTTTAGACATTCAAGCCACGAGGTATTTTGTGTCACACCTTAAAGTCTGTTACGTTCTCCCACACTGCCATTCTTCATTCCAAAAGGCAGATTTATTTTGTGAATAGTTTGTTTTTTAGGAAGTGGCTTATTTTTATGAACCTTACAGCAAAGTTCTAATACGTTCTCTGTGGTTGTGAATAGATTGGCTTGGCTTGGTCGTTTTTAGAATATTAGTTCATGGTTTGGCTTGACATCTTGTTTTATGATGAGTGAATGGCAATAAAAAAGTTGGCAGGATGAGTTTATTTGCCCAAGGTTCTTAAAGTTCTGTTGTATTTGTTTTAGATTTATTGTTGTCACAGGTAAAGCAGAATAACGTGTAGTTTCAAAATACATTTTTTAAAAGTAGGTTTTGAATAATTTCAGAATAATGATATAATGGTAAAAAAATCCATTTTTATTTTGACTATTTTTTATATTTTTATATGTCCCTGTTGTGCGACTAATAAAGGTAATATCAATTCAATTAAACTATTCAAACAAAAATTAATGACACAAGAAAGCATAAAATTATGGGTGGAGTTTTGTTACCTTCAGTTTAGCCACTCACGAGTCAAGCTTCGTTGGTGTTAACTTATCCATTTAGGTTTGTGACCCAATGATAAGAAAGACAGTTTCCGAATAATTAATAATAGTTTTTGATCTATGGCTGTAATCATCGACTACCATTATGTCATTGTTGCTAAGCAACTTTCGGTCACAAACAATCATCAGCTCATTTGCATATCACCGTATATAAATAAAGGTAAGACGGTCAGGCTGGTGAGTCTTGACAGATGGTCTCACAGCATGTTGTTTCTGAGACTCGATTAGGTCCGTTTTAGTTTCGTTCTTTTCTTGAATCCGTTTCTTGGTCTTTTCCATTCTTTTGAGATAATATGACATCTATGCAAACAGATACAGGACTTATTGGTTTATTCTATAAAAGTAGGAACGGTGACAGATTGTTTTGGCCGACCATGTGAAACATTCAAGCACCTTTTGACAGGTGGACTGACTATTTCTGACTCTAAGCCACAGCTTGTGTTGAACCTCAGGGAACAGATAGACATATGGACATGACGGCACATAGCTAACTGTCCAGCTAGTGGTATGGGTGGCACATGGCACAACAGAAAAATCACGTTTAGAGATTTAGGTTTAGAACAGATCACATAGGCCACACCAATGAATCTCTTAAAATTTGTTTAAGCTGTGCACTTTTCAGGCTTTTACTGGCTGTATTTTTGGGCTATAAGTCACACTTTATGTAGACATTAATGTTGTCTTATAATGCGGAAAGTACAACATTTTTCCTGGCTGCTGTAGGTTTTCTTGGTCTTTACATTCAATTCTTGAGCAGAATCTTCTATGCTAGCAACTTACATTTTAGTGAAATATTTAACCTACTTAATGTTTTTCTGGGAATTAAACCTACAATCTTGGTGTTAACAACAGCTGATTAAATTACCATATAGCTTGCACTTCAATGTTCAGATTGCTACTGACAATAATTTTTTTTTCTGAATTTATGATAAATATGAAGGGAAAGTGGTTGACACTAAACTGAAATTTGTGGTCTGCATTTCACACATTTTCTAAGTGAAGCGTATATACATATAGTATAGTGAACACTTTTGTCCAATTCCCTAGTGTTACCTAGTGCTACCACAACTGTCCTGGTTGTTTTATGGACACACTGCCGGTTAAATTGGTCCAAAGACACATTGTTACTTCTTGGGCCTGAAGTGTGAGCTTCCATTTGTCTTAAATTAGCGCATGACTGTGCTCCGCTTTAGGAAACTGGATCAAAAGAAACATTGTAGGCTTCTCACAGGGCCAACATGACCCAAATTAGCTGTTGTTTAGGTCCATTTCACTTTGTGCCGTTTTATAAAGATGGAGGGTTATGAAAATCTCTGCATGGGTCGAGAAATCTCACCAGGTTGTCATCTGTAATATTATTCAAACTTGTCAAATGACAAAATAAAGAAGCTTTTGTCACTCTTACTCATCTGTGACTGATGGATGAATAAATATGGACCTTGTGTGTCAAGTCAACGGATTTGCCTGTGAGAATTTATGGGAACATTTCCAAGCAACTTCCGTTGCTGTTTCTCTTCCCATGTCCAGTGCCGTCTCCTCTGATAGGATTATGGGTGTGCTGACCCAGCGTTCCTGAGCGTGCGCTCTCACACATGGTGGACGTAGAGGGGGCTTTGGCCTAATTCTCTTGATAACACATTGGTCAGATTACACTTAAGAGATTGGCTATGAAACTTGGCTTGTAATTTATAACAGTTGTCTGTGCCTTTATTCTGCGTTGACTTGATTTACTTGGCTTTAGTCTTTGTGGGTTTTGTTTTAAAAATACCCCGTGTTTCCCAATATGGATCATTGTTGTAACATTTTTCATATGGGGCATAAATGACTTTTTTACCTTTTTTTGCAGCTCTGATTGGGTTGAAATCCTGGAGCCTCGTTCCCAGGAACGCATGTATGTCAATCTGGCGACAGGAGAGTGCGGCTGGGATCCTCCTGCTGATATCCCTGTCCGCCAGGCTGATGGGAATCAATGGTGGGAACTCTTTGACCCCCACAGCGGCCGGTTCTACTATTACAACTCTGCCAATCGCACAACCGTGTGGCACAGGCCACAGGGGGCAGATATTGTCCCATTGTCTCAACTCCAGGCCATAAAACGGAGTACAGAGTCTGAGAGCAGAACCGAGGGCGGAACTAGGGAAAGGCAACCTGGAAATAAATCTACAGGGAGTCAAGATCGACAAACCCCGATTCCTCCTATTGAGCTTTACACCAAGAAGCCAGAATGTTCAAGCAAAGAGCCTAAAGAACAAGACATCAGACAGAAACCAGATGGCCACTGTGCAGAATGCAACAAAGACACACTCAGGTAGGTCCTTCTGCTTCTTGTCATTGTTGTTGTGATGTTCCATAAATGAAGAGCCCGAGAGATTGATGGGATTTGACCTAGACAGTGCTGCATTTGTTATTGGCAAAAGTCAAACCAAAGTTTGAACATGTTCCCCTAACTCCAGCTCTTTTTCACCTGGCATGGTGATTCCTCTGTTATTTCTGTACTTTATTCTCTACTCATCCACAATCTCTTGGTGATTCATTTTTTCCTTAAACAATCTCTGGGACCCACCAGATGAAAGTTGCCGAGGTCGGTGGCCAAGAAAAGCCATTGTGGTTTAAACATGGCTTGACTTTTCCTTTCTCCTGCGAAGAAACTGGCCCTTGAAGTCACGGTATGCATTATGCAGTGGTTCTTTCGATTTCAGAGAAAAGAAGCAGGGGTCTTTCATGTCCACTTGTGGAAAACGACTTAATGTAGTCCAATATCGTTTTAGTGGGATCATGGGAAATTTTGCAGTATTGTAGGTATTCGAGACTCCAGCTCCTTGGTGCTTAGAGGCTTTTGAGGAGACTTTCAAAGCATTTTCTTCCGACCAAATTCTTTGCTCTAGCAAGCTTAGCATTTTTAACCTTGATGTAAGACTAGCAGAGCAACAATCTTCTGACCTTTAGGTAAAACGAGTAACGCAACAAACACTCATCTACTCCCCCAATGTGGCCTCCACAGCAGAATGACGGGTTTTAGACCTCATGAGCTCTCTCGAGACCCCACGTGTCTAAGCTTCCTTATAGATGACTCACATTTTTTCAAAGGTCATGCAATGTACCCAAACAATGGACAGCTGTGTGTTGAGAGAGTCAGTGAATGCTACAGATTCATCACCATGTTGTGACCAATTTAACAGACTGACTTTATCATTGTTTTTGCATATACGACTGGTAGGTTTTTTATTGGTTTGGTAAAATCTTGCAATTATTGTAATTGCTTTAGGCTTCGTGATGTATAGAAGCGTCTTGCTCAATTTTGCTTAAACAATTTAAACCTGCAAGGTGGGTGTGTAGTTAACCTGGGTTACTTAAGATTGGCCACGCCCAAAAATAACGAGTCTCAGCCCTGCAAAATCTTCTCAGATTTTACTGTAAAAAAAGCATTCCAGTAATAAAAACATAGTACGGAAATACAGTGTTAGTTTACTTTTACTTTACAGTCATTCAGCAAATCCAAAGCAACTTGCAATTCATTACTATTTTTACACTTCAACAAATTCCTGCTTTCCGCTTGAAATCGAACCTATGATATGGTGTTTCAAACAGACTATTGCTATAAAACAGGCTATTCGGCAATAAAAGTTAGTGAAATACGTACAATTAGAATGAAACCAATTCGCTGTTCACTGTGGATTGACTTAGACTAAAACCCGACAGTCTTTCTCAAACTAAATGCACATAACTGTGAATTACTTTTATTAAAATCTCAAAACAAGAATTTGGGAAAAGCATCCATACGTAAGTGAGAGGCTACTATAATAAATTGATTTTATAAATTATACTAGTAAGGCATGAATTTCCTTAAAGAAAAAGTTTTTGTTCCATCCGATTTCCTTTAATCGGAAGACTAGGACGGTTGAGTTGTTATTGATCCGCTGAGCCACATTTTTTGTTATTGTTTCATACCTCGAGGGGAAGGAGTCTCCAATAACAGTTTCCTTTGTTTGTTCATCTAAAAATAAAAATGAAGGAGTGGTCATAAAATATTTCTTCACAATGATCCCAACGGCTCCATCTGTGTTGTCCTATGGTGTGTGCGGTGCAAGCAGCTTCCTCTGATTGATGAACTAAGTGCTAAATCTGGGATTCATCACACCCTCCGTGTCCAGGCCACAGCTTGACCCGGGACAGAAGATGTACTGTAAATGCACCGACCAATCCCTATAAACAAACACTAACAAACAGATGCACGTCGGATCGGATTCTGTTGGAATTGTGGATGGGTATCAGGAGTGGCAGCAGGTTAAAAGGGAGCTTACTTTTTCCACTTGCTCACATCTGCACCAGAGATCAGAAGGGATTATTCAGAAGTGTTTGCGTTATCGAGTGTTCAGCTGTTTAGTAAAGTTACCATGGCAAGACTATTACAGATTAGGAGATAAGAGGACGTCTCTGAGCTTCCACCCCATGTGACGCAGTTGTGTAACGTAACCCAGCAATGACCTGGGGAAGTTGGGAAGGGGTCACTAAATTCTTTTGTCCTGCTGACGGACCCCAGACAAAGCGGCCGCTATGGAAAGACATGGGTTTTAAACATGCAAATCTCTAAGGATGAAGTGCTAGAGTTTTCCATAGCATGAATTGGAACTGGATCTAAGGCCATAAATTACCAGCCGACCTATTATAGCTGTTTTGTTCTTTATGGGCCAGTGGTTTACCAGACCTGCTGTTGAAAGAATCAGGTTTCTGATGAATGGTCCGTGTATTGATGAATATTGCTAAAAGAAAGTTTCCAAACTGCTCAAGTTGGTCAAGCATGTAATTACATTAGATTTAGTTTTAAAGTAGCTTCTTGTAATAATACTCGAAAATTGTGTTATATTAATGGCTTTGATGGACTGTGGAGGCACTCTAGAAATGACACATTTTTAGATACAAGAATCATACAGTTTATAAATGGTTTTAAATATAGGGATTACAATTATAGGGTATATAGTCATACCTTGCTTTTTGGTTTGTTGTACATTTTTCAACACTGATGCGGTAATGACCAAACCATACTCTTGTTCACTTGAAGTGTGCATGCAAACCCATCTCGATCCAAATCCAACTCAGAAATTTCTAAGCTATCCCAATTGGTCAGTTGAGGCTTAGTGGTAAAAAGTTGAGCTTGTGACTACAAGATTGTAGGTTCACGTCCCGGACCAGTAGGTTCTCCAAAAAACATTTCATTAATGCACTGAACTATCATTCTGTAAATTACTTTTAAATGTTTGCCAAGTAAATGTAAAGATAAACGTTATCCCCTTCGTAGTTGTTGCCTGGAAAGGGCTTGATTTTCACAAATATAAATAAATAGGGATTTTTGTGGACCAAAGAAAGAAGGCAGAAAAAAATAAAAACACTTAATTTTTCTTTGCAATTTTGTGTCATTGTTTTAAATATCTCATTAAAAATATCCTAATAAAATATTTGCCAACTTTATATGAAGCTATATAATTTTACATGAAAACTTGTAGAGCTTCCTGTTTAGTTTCAGCTTGAACATTTCTGTCCAATAAAAGAATGACTCGCCTTTCAAGTCTGGTTTTACACAAAAATAAGGCAATGTGAAATCCACTTCTTCCACTTTGTGCACCACTTTTCAATTTCTGAGTTATGGTGAGCTAGAGCAACTCTGGGCCTGGATTGATGGCCAGCCAATCACAGAGCAGGATATACACAATCACACTCTCACTTACACCTGTGGTCAATTTTCCAATTTCCACTGAATGTTTTTCGATTGTGGGAGGAAACTGGAAGAAATCCACAAGGACAGGGAGACCATGTAAACTCAACCCCCAACCGAGCTTCAACACCTTGGCAACCACAGGCCGCACCAACACAAATAAAAATTTAGTTTGGACCAGATTAAATAAACTATAATGACTTTTCTGTTATAGCAGAACCTAATGTATGGTATATAATTTAAAGGATATATGTTTATAAGTTTGACATAAGTAGACATTAAATGTATTACCACAATGTATGGAATGTAACCCAAATTCTTTACTGGGACAACTAGATTAGTGGCCTAGCACCATTATAGATTATAATCAAGTGGAACAATTGTCAAATGTCTTTTTTAATCTCGCCCTTGGTGTTGCTTAAAATAAATAAGGCTGTCATGATCCACAGCTTAAGTTTAAACAGAGTTGTGGAAGAAAGTCTGGTGCAGGTATAGCGTTTCTCTCAACTCGGAATGACCTTTCGATATATACGTTCACGCTGATCTACGCATAAATTTTCACCTATTTCCAGAGTTTTCTGGTGGACTCATCAAGCAGAGCGAATGCTAAATTCGAGCATCTCGCCTGATGGAAGATAAAACATTTGATATTAGTTTCCTAATCTTTCCGGTTAGACTCCGGTGAGCCAAATGCTCTACACGGCCTGCGTTTGTGGTGGTTTTCACAGCTGTAACCACGGTCACACATTCTCATGCTATCTGATGTCACGTCAGACGATGCAGATTAATGCCGAGATTAAAGAGGCGTCCCATTGTCCATATTTCAAGCTGAGCTGCATCTACTTTCTTTTCTCAGGGCCACGAAGCAATAAAACTTTATGCAGCCTCCACATGTTATGAAACACACAATATGCTTCACAAAATAAATCTCAGGAGCGGTGAAATGCTCATGAAGCCCAGTGTGATGTTTACATGGTCGCGCTATCTTGTTCTAAACAAGAGCGTTTTCTGTTGAGGTGAATCGGGTGTGAAGGGAGAAGATGGGTTTGTCACGTGCGAGGAATGCGAGGAAGCTGGACTCGCTGGCTTTGTAAGAAGTTGTTCCCAACTGTTTGCAAACAGCTGAGGTCTTCCTACCTCCAGACACCCAAGGTTTGTCTTTTAGTGCAAATGCAAGGGAAATTGAAAATCCTCAGAACCCTGTTTACTGTGGATGTGAAAGACAGAAAGGGAGTGAGTTTGTCTTTATGGCCACCGTGTTGAAACTGTTCTGCATTCAACTAGCCAGTGAAGTGAAGTTATTGAACACACACAGAACCGGAGCAGTGGGTAGCCCCAAGTGAACACACACAGCCCGGTTCAATGTCTTTCCCAAGGACTCGGAATGGGATTCGAACCTGCAACCTCTTGGAGACGAGTCCAATTCCCTACCACAAATAATGACAGTTACACATTTCCCTGTATTCAGATATTCTGTAGCCTCCAGTGGTTTGTCTGAGAATTGCAGTTCAACTTTCTAAGTGCTAAATTTTTCGTTTCCCATTGCTTGTCATTGAAATGCCGTTCCACTTCCTAAATTTAAGTTTTTCCTCTCATCTAAAGTTTACTTTTTTCCCAACTTGTGATTTTTCTCACATTCAACTTTTAAAGACTTTTCCACTGATAAAAGCTTCTTCATATCTATTATACTTTTTGAGTTTTCGCACTCCAAGTTTGGACTCCCATTTTACACCGTCTTCATTAGTTTCAGTTTGGTCTTCGAATGACATCATCAACTATCACCATTTGTTTTGTCGTGTCCCAGTTTCTACTCTTGTCAACTTTTTTTCATAAATGTATTTATACATGAGAACTTAACATAAATGCTCTTTTACAGAAAATGTGCTCAGTGTCGGACATACTAGATAGAACATACTGTTTTTCAACTGGAGTGACCATTGCCATTACTTCATTGTGTATTTGCATCATCTAGTTCTTGGTTTCAAACATTCCTCGGCTTCACTCTGTCTTCTCTCCGAAATTTCAAAGAAGTCAGCCAAAGTGTTTTTAAAAAGTTGGATGATTTATGCCTTAAATATATGAAATAATATTTTTGGAAAAATATATGTAAGTATAGATTGTAAAAAAAAAACATTTGTGAGACGACTTATCAGCTTACACACATTATTGATAGCACACACGTCTTACTCTTAAATTGCTTAATAAAGTCTTTCTGCTGTTCGATGCAAACACAAGTCCCACTTTTGTTAACGTAGTAATGTTTTAAAAAGATGCCAATCATATTTCAGTCACGCTGTTCAATGGACTCTGTTCTCTTCATGCCTTCATGATCTCAAGGGCTTCTATTCTGTTTTCCGCTTTTCATGGGAATGGTTTTCAGACACATTTTCACATAGTGAGTTATAATCTTCCATCACTAGAGTTTAATGCAATCCTGATATTTTTATGGTCTGGTTGCAACCAATCCCTCTCCCTCGCCACAAGGACTTTATTATGAAACATTATAGTAAGAAAGTCATCGCCGTGGCGCTTGCACAACCAGGCATTGTCCTGCTAGTTAAACAATCCCGGCCCCTTTGAGTGATAAGTGAAAGGAATGCAAACGTTGCTTTTAATGCAAACAAATCAGCGTCCCATGAATAATCTTAATCTTATTTTTTCTGCCTTTTTTTTTTAAACGACCCCTTTTCACTGATTAAATGTTCACACACTTCCCTTTAAGGTGCGCATGCATTTGCATTGATTCAGTTAGCAACTTCTATCGCATTACAGTTTTTCATTCAGACTAAATCAAACTTGCAATCTTTTTGTATTATTAGCTGTAAATGCAGAATATTTAGTGGGTGAATAGATAGAAAAAGTTATGAAACAAGACAAATAGATTTATTTTATTCATATATTTGTAGCAGACAACAGATAGCATGTTCAATAATTGATTTAAAAATAAAATTATTTTAAGTAAATTAAATAAAAATGGAAGATTGTTGCAAACCAGGCAGGATTTTAGAAAAAAAAGACAGAAAATACAGTGTATAAGGACAAAGAAAACGACATAAATCCAGTCTTTAATTGTTAAGTTTTTATAAATATGAATACAATATTTAAAGTTAATAGGAATGCAAACAGTATGTAAACAGTATATTTATGACAGCATCAGTACATAATCTATCAGATTAGTTGTGATGGATCAGATCAATATGAATATCAGATCAATAAGGAATCAATGATTGTAAAAAATAACATTTTAAGTTCAAAATTCATAAAATGCTTAAATGGCAGCATTGTGCGAAAATAAGATCAAAGGACGATGCACGGCAAACTCGGAGAGGGCCAGAAATACCTGTACGTGTTTTGATGCTGCTGGATGTGAGGTAAATGTCAAGAGGCGGTCCACGTACGCTTCAAGTTTCACCCAAGGCTTCGCGAATGACGTAGAAATCCATTGTCCTTCAGGAACACGCTTGAACATGTTTTGAATTCCAGTTTGTCTTTTTTGTTTGATTGCCTGCTTTGTTGGTTCCACCTCTCCAACTGTATATTTTAGACTGGATTTTTTTTGGTGGTGTGAAGTCTGGTCTTTGAACTCCTCTAACATGCGTTCCTCATAACAGGAAATTGTGCTGCCTGTTTGCTTGCATGGCACCCACTCGTAAAAAGCCGCACGTTAAAGCTCCAGTTCCTACATAAACATTTCAAATGATTTATCAGACAAGTCTGAGATGGTAATCTGAATTACTGCCGGTGGAGAATTAAATCTCCACTCAGTCGCACTTCCTAGCCCAAGCTTTATAGATTGTGTGCTAATGGGTCAGACGGTTTCAGTTATGGAGACAAAAAGCCACTTGTTTACAATCTGTTTATTTCTAGATTAGTCTAATGGCGGCGTCTCTTTGTCACTGCCCTGAGAAAAGCAACGCCGTTCCAGCAACGGTCAGATGTGTGATTGAAGTCTTGGTCTCCTTTGGTGTGGCAGACTTTGAACATCATTGATTGCCAAGTTGTCACGTCTGACTTTTCTTTTCAATGGCCTTGGGGCTCGGGCAGATGGCCGACTTCCTGTCTTTTCGATCTTTACCTGTTTGTCATTTCTGTTTGTTCGTGCTCAAAAATGAACTGGATGGAAAGACGCGTGGGAAAAGAAAGGAAGTCGTCCATTTTCCCGCATTGTTCTTCAGAGGAATTGTCACAGCGCTAACCATTTTAAAAATTATTTTTGTGTGGCAGATAATTTGTTTATATAACTTGTGTGGTCTTTAATGTTTTTTTTTACCACTGCATAAAAATGCTTCAGAGATAATTAAAAATACAATATAATAAAAAAGATTTTGTTATGAGAAGTGACTCATCACAATTTCCTCCTACATACTTTCCCACGTTCTTTGGCTCTTATATATATGTCTTAGCTGATATATTGTTTTGCAAATAGTGTGTGTGTGTGTGTGTAGTATATTTCTGTATAATGTGGTATATATGAATATATGGATGCAATGGCAACTCTAGGGATCAAGGAATAACAGAAAGTATAAAATAAATATTGTTATTAAATAAAATGAAAATATTTATATAAATAAACAAAGTAGGGGAATTGAAACAATACAATATTGTTACGTGTCAATGATGTTAGAATGCAAAAAACCTTTTGTGCGCAAGTTTGAGTGTGTGTGTGTGTGTGTCTCCGCAAATCTGTTTGGTCTTCTAAAAATAATGATCTTTAAGCTGTCAAAATATGAAATGTTGTCAGACTATGAAATGTTGTCATAATAGTGTTAGAACAATAGCATGTTGTTTAACAGCTCGTACATTACACTTCTTTCACTGTGATTCTTGTTTTACCTTTCATTGTTTGAGTGGCTTATAACTAGTTGATGTTTTTCTTCACAGGGAACAGGAAAAAGACTCATTGCAGAGGTGGCAACCCTCCCCTGGCTCTAAAGCCGCCATGTTGGTGAAAGTAAGCAGCATAGGCAGAGGAAGCCAAGCACGAGGAACTTGCCTTCAGCTCCCACAGCAGAACCCAGAAAGCAAAGCCAACGGTCAAAGTGTCTGCACACTAAATCCCGGAAGCGTCAAATCTGCGTCAGGCTACTTCATGTCACCCCAGGCCTACAAAACCACCCCACAAGGAAAACTACCAGCCGAGTCCAGGCAAGCCCACCATATACGAAAGGCCAGCAATGATAGCTTCTGCTTGGTGAGCTCTGGAGATTCGGCCCCACATTTAACATCTCTGCGGCCACTGTCCAATTCACCCAGACCCACGTCTCCTCAATATGGTGCCACTGCTCGACTCCACGAAGATCCATTAACGCAGTGTCCCATTTATGACGAGCCTCCTATAGACATGGAAGTAGAAGGTGCTCATCTACACAATGGCCCATTAAGGCATAATCAAAGCCTCCAGAGGATGAAACTCCTTCAACAGCCAGGACCATCTCATACAGGCTCGAGACACAAGAGGAACCCTTCAGATTATAGTCCAGCGGGATTGGAATGCATCAAGCACATGGTTAACGTAGACCCCAAGCAAGGCCTTGTTCCCACCTCTCAAGCCTCCACTCCCAGCCCATCACCAACCTCTGCTTCGGAATCTCTACACTTACCAACCAGAGGGTATCAAAAAGAAGCCGTCAGTCTGGAGAAGAAAGAGTCCTTGAGGATTCTCGAAGCCAGTGTACTCAGAGCTATGGAGGTCCACCACAGCAGACAAGGAAGCCAAGGATCTCAAGACTACTCTACACCACCACCACCTGCCATTAGCTACCAAGACTCAGGCTACTCAACCGGACCATCTCCAAGCCTGCGAAGGAAAAGCAGGAGGAGAATGGGAGCTGGAGCCCAGGGCCGACCTGGATCTGTGGGCAGCTCCGGAGAGCTCAGTGCTCTGAACGAACGCCTGATGGAGGAAATGAGGGAGGTGGTCAGTCGGTCCAACACCATGAGGGAGACCAAAACCACCCTACACTCGGACATGCCTGAGGGATGCTCCTCACAACGCACGCACAGTGTGGGACGCTGCTCATCTAGGGAGGAGATGGCTTGCAATCGGTCACTGAGCAGAACAGTCAACCACCATAATGTGGCCTTCACATCTCTAGAGATGCAAGGAAGACAGAAGCGGACATACGAAAAGGTGGACACACTCGAGAAGAGCATTACCTTGTCCTCTCCTGAGACTCCAGGACCTTCATCACAGGTTCAGTACAGACACTTTCATTTAACTTCTTAAGAGCATGATTGTGGAAGTAGATTTTTACGTCTTTTAAAGAGATTTGCGGCGGCATTTATAAAATATGTGCTTAGACTTTTAGACAACATTGAGAACTTGAGAAGCTTGAGAAAAATGTTATCTTTTTAAAACAGATAAGATAAGTCACTTTTTTTTTTTAAATCATACGCTGGGGGAATTTTTGCAAACTTGGCAGCATTGCTGTTATGAAAAAGAGAATAAAAGTAACAACAAAATACCTGACAAATTAAAAGTAAACTATACGCAACAAAGACAACATAAAGCAATAGAAATATACTGTATAAAATAAAAATCACCATATAAATACAATACATAAGCAGTATACATGGACGACAAAGACAAAAATAAAAATACATTGATAAAAATACAAATAACAACATGCCTGACTGCATGTAAAGCTGTACATAAAAAGGTCAAAAACATAACTAATCAAAAAATATGAAAATTATATTAAAAAAGAAAAAATAGAATATAAAGCAGTATATAACATTTTGTGTTTTGTATTGTACACTTTGGCTAATTGTTCACAAAACTGCTTTATAAATAAGGATTGGATGGTAGGATAAATAAGGTTGGATTGGATTAAAAATGACAAAGACAACAAGCTATACAGACAATACAGTATAGAAAAATTTCATAAATTGGAAATAAATTGCACAATAAATGTATCTATTGAAATGCTATGTTTGTCTTATTGCTGATCAATAGAAAAAGTGTCAGACGTCTTTTATGCCTTAACATCTCAATGAGTATCTAGTTTGGTAAACTCTGGTACTTCTGTGTGTTTGATTTCAACCAGATGGTTTTTACCACGTTCTATTGCGATGCTAACATAATAGTTGTGTAGAGAAGTCTAGTCTTGTGTTACGTCAGTCTAAGGTTATAATTGGGCTGAGACCACAGCATAACAACAGGTTTAGTCTATGTGTTTACATAAGCATTGCAGTCAGGCAGGTTGAAGTTAGTTCCCTAGTTGCACATATTTCTCACTACGACCGTTTTTTTAACCCGAATAAGCGGTAACTACTGCTGAAATCTGTCCTCCCTCTGTGATGAACTTGATCCGATTTGTTCAGCAGCCAGACACCCAGACGATCACGCTGCCCTTATTCCTTCGCCTCTTGAATTGTTGAAGCATGAAAGGCCCTGACAGCTGCTGACGAATACGAGCACTTTCCTTTCTCTTAAAAAATGTGCCTATGATATCGCTTAACTTAGATCCATATCCGATTCCGCTGCACCCACCGGCCCACCTCTGCGTTTCTGAAACGGATCCAGAAGTGGCTTTCCCGGCTAGTTGCGGTCATGCCAAAACGTAGCAGCTTAAACCATGACACCCAGTGAGCAGGAAGAAGGCTACTGTGGCCCATATGGACCATCTCAGGACACAGACGGGACACTTGTGTCCTGCAAAGGTGTGGTCACTGCACCAACCAATGGCGTGTCCCATCTTTGGCTGATAGTGGCGTTTTCTTCCTGCTGGGAATTGTTGGTGACATCTCGGGTCACTTCTCCAGTCCCAGATAATGAATGTTAAGGTGGATGTTTTAGCTATATTTTATTTAACTCTGTACGGATAATATTACAAATTAATACAAAGTAAAAGTGTGTTTATACCACGCACAGAGTTGCTGAGTTTGTCTACAGATGATTTTTTTTTGTTATTTTTTTAACCAAATTTTTATATTATTGGTTCTGCCGAATGTTCCATTTAAGATTCATTTTGAATATTTTCAAATGTTTCTTTTTTTTTTTCTTATGGAAATAATTTGTAATTTCGACCCTGTATGCTTCTTAAATTCCGTTAGCACATATTGTTCTGCGTTTGTGACTGTTTTTATCGGTGTGCTGAAGTCTCCACTGCAATGACTGCATCTGGGACCTTTTTACAGGACAAAATTCCTCCGGGGTTCAGAATGAGGCCATTGCAGGATTCACCCTTTTTTTTTAGAGAAGTAAAAGTAGAAAACTTGACGCATTAGGAGTTTTAATGCCAGATATTGGCCGTTTTATATTCAGAATTATAGGGTTTCTACTTCCTACGGGTACTTGAAATTCTTGAAAAAGCTTTTCAATTGTGTGTTTTCAAGGTCTTAAAAATCCTTGAATTTTAAATGAAGTGCTTGACAAACAACTCTGTCTGAATAGATAGATTCTTTTTACTGACTTTAACTTTTGAACAATAAAGGGAACGAATGATTTCTGTTCATTCGCCCATTTTGTTCATTTACTTTTTGTTCATTTGTTTTTATCGAAGGTACATTGACTGTCTACTAGACAAACAGTGACTCTTATACAATATTGCAAAATATGATTAAAACGGTAAAGTTTCATTTTGATTGTGTTGTATTTAGGTCGGAAAAGCTTGAAAATGATCTCGTAAATGTGCTTAAATTTGACTAGTAGGAACCATGTATTTAACTAAATAAGGATAAAATTGCCGATTTTAATCAGTCTGTTTTGCGTCCTTCTCTAGGCAGGGACACTGGAACCTAAAGTCCAGTTGGAAAGCAGAAAGAAAGGAGCTGTAGAAGGCCGCACTGGCTCACTCGGACCTCATCGCCATGTGGCCAGCGATCCGAACCTGCAGGGAGCCGAGTGTGGGGCGTACCACCTATCATACGCCACCCTCCGCCAACCTCCACCCCCAGACTCCAATATGGCCGACTGGGCCAGCAAGCACCTGAACCTGCACACCCAGGGCCTGTTCCGCCGGCGGGTGTCCATCGCAAACATGCTCTCCTGGAACCGCGGCTCCATCAAGAAGCCCATGCTGATGACCAACGACCGCACTGTGCGCAAAGAAGCCTGTGAGATGTTTAAGCTGGTCCAGGCTTACATGGGAGACCGACCTTCACGTCTGGACCGGCGCCATTCGGCTCTCCTCATCGTGACTAAATGCTGGGGCATGCAAGGCCTCAGGGATGAGCTGTACGTCCAGCTTGTGAGGCAGACCACAGGCAACACCAGCCCTCGTAGCCTGGCCGCTGGCTGGGAACTCATGGCTGTCTGCTTGGCCTTTTTCGCTCCTTCTCCCAAGTTCTGCTGCTACCTCGAAGGCTACATTCAGCGCCACATGGAGCCCAGCAATGACAAGAAACGTGAGATCTTAGAGTGGCCGTTTTGTTTAGCCTGTTTAGTAGATGATGTCAAGTAAACACGTTTAGTGGCATGTAAATTACCGTGTTTAAGAAGTAAGAAGTAAGTCAATATAAGTAATATAAGAAGTAAGTCTCTTAGAAGTAAGATGATATAGTAGACCCTTTTAGTATAGTTTAGCTTTTTAGTAAATAATGTAAAGTAATAGTGAAGTAACAGAAAATGTTTCGCAAGTGTAAAGTAAAAGTATTGAAATGTATATTCATTATTTTTTCCTGTTTTAACGGACAGACTTTATTTCACATTTGTTTGTTTGTGAAATGAATTCTGAGACCGTGTAGTAATCATTTTAACTGTACTAAATTATAAGTAAAATGTTAAGCTAATTTACTAAAAGCATTTTTTGTTAACTGTGTTTAAGTTGTGGACTTTTTAAGATATTTAACTGGTAGGCTTTTGTTTTCGATTGTTTTCCTGAAAGAAAATGTGAGAGCTTTTCTCTTGTAAAGATAAGTGTAAGGTTCATCTACTGAAATGTATATTTAATTACATTGTTATCAACTTGAACTAATAGGCTTGTTTTCATTGCAGTGACTCAGTTTATCCTCGACCAGCAGGACATAAAAAAGAAGAACTCAAAGTCCAGGAAAAAGAGAAAACAGAACTCGGACGATGAAGCGGAAGGTAATTTTGCCTTAAAATATTTTTAATTCAAAATATTTTCTTCTTTTTTTTAATTTTTTTATTTAAAAGACCCCATTTTTTTTCCGGACTCCGTGGACGATTTCTCTCACTTTCTTTGGGAAACAATGTTTGTAGTTACCGGACAATCTGATAATGTATTTCAGTTTGTTCACGTTCTCTCTACATCACCCGGGTCAATAATTGGCCAGTGTCAATAAAGCAAGGTTAATCATTCCTTCTGGCTCGTCCACATCACGTGTCGCTCACACACATGACAGCGCTGTCACATTTTGACCTTGCCACCCTTATCACGGAGCTCTTCTCTGATGATCTCAACAGATTTTCTGCCAACACATGGCCATGGCATTGACCACATTTCGGGATCACTTACATTAGCACTCGCTACTCCATGACTCACGGCCAGGAGTCATGTGGAAGAGGAGATCCATTCACTGGTGGTTTGAAGGAGCCGGAAATTGCTCACATGTCTGCCTGGTTAGCACAGGCTTTCATGGCTTCTGAGTCATTGCTTTGGTTGGATCCTTCAGACAGACATGGATGAGTGATGGAGCTTCTCAGATGATACAGCTGTGGATGGAACGGAGTCATTGTGAGCAATTCTCAAGGCCTTTATTGAGCTGGCAAATTGGCAGCTCTGTTGACATGGCGGCCGTAAAAGAGGAATTTACTCATCTATCCGACACGAGTCACTACAAGGATCTGTGTGGTCTCATTTGTGGCCTTCGCTCTTCGCTTTAAAGATTGTTGTTTCCTCTCTTTTTCTTTCCTTTTTATTGTTGCCTTTGATTTCAATCGGGGCAAGCTGTTGTTTTCCAACCGGACCACCAGCACGCAGTCAGTCGTGAACTGTATAATCAGAATATCAGAATTAAAGTCTGGGAAAGGACGCAAAAGACTGTTTACCTGGTAAATGAGCTGTTTAGGTTCTGGAATTAAAAGTATTTTTTCATCCCGTAGATCAAAGGCTGTTTTATGATGTAATATTTCTCATTAGATGTAATTACAGGTCAATGCGGCAAGAGTTGCGTTAACTCGCATCGTCCTCACCTGTTAGCTGTTAATCTGGCTGTTCGGGACACATTCCAGAATTGTCTTTTTTTCGTGCCAGCAAGTTTTTTTTTGCCATATGGTGGATTTATGATTTTCTTGGAGAAGGCATTAGATGTCTCCTGTGGATTCAACTGCGCAGTTATGAAGCTTCCTTATACTTAAACAGATATTAGCAGTGAAAACCAAGCCGCTGTGTTAAGAAAGACAGTTTTGTTAAAATACATGGAGCGCTGTAAATTTTATATCGTCTGATCACGTACACCAAACTCGGCTGAATTCAAGCAGGCTCTTTGTTGGAGGAATCGACATCAGGCAATGTCTGGAAATGCCATTTATTTTAGGGACTGGAAAAAAGTTCAGCTTTGTTTGCTTCAATAGTCCTAATGTCCTTGGCTCTTATATAACAGAAGGACAAGAACGTTCTTTGATGAAAGCCTCAACGTTCTTGTCAAGCTTTAAAAAAAAAGTGGAAAAACTGGAATTCTTTCATAGACAGACAGACCGACTGACAGGATTTTATTCATATGACTAATTATAAAATCATAAAATATCAGGATTTTATTAATCTGGGGAAATTATAATGCATAATGCCAGTATAAAATGCAAGCAGAAAAGGTAATTTAATACCAAAGTATAATAAAAAATACAGTGTAACCAAATGCGACGAAACATGATTGTATCAACAATTCATGAAACATGATTGTATCAACAATTTATGCTACATATTTAAGATTTTACATAAGAAAACGTTCACATTTTTGGAAACTTCTATACAACTAGTTTCCTGAACTGTGATGTCATAACCGTAATGATACAGTAGCGTTTAAAACAATCTAACGTATGTTAAGTGTCCTACAATGTTTCATAACTAATGCTTGATCTTTTTTTCCTCTACAGCTCTACCCATCAGCGCTTATGCCAAGTTCTGCCATCGAAAGCTCCAGAAAGTGGCGGTTACTGGAGGGAAAAAGGTGTGGGAAATGTTAAGCAAACGTTTGAAGATAGAAAAGTTGGCGGTGTGATGCAATCGTCTTTGTGTTGATTTAGGGTCTCCGCAAACCTACATTGGAGGAGGTGGACCACAGTCGGCGTGCCATACTGACCCCGTCCCTCTTCGGCAGCTCTCTGGAGGAGGTGATGGAGAGGCAGAGTGAGCTCTTCCCTGACAGGAAGCTGCCCTGGGTGCAAGTGCAGCTCTCTCAGTATGTTCTGGCTCTGGGTGGAGCTCAGACCGAGGGGATATTCAGGTAAGACCAGCTCAGCCACCTGCCTAGTCTGCCTAATGGAAGACGGCGAGTCTCTTTATAAATATGAATCCAGTTTGCACAAGTCTAGTACATGAATTCACTTTTTATTCTTTTTTGTGTGTGTGTCTAATTCTTGTTTGTTGCTATGATTCGATTAGATTAGATTAACTTTGCATGTATTAGATATTTATGTTTAGCAGCAGCAAAATAGAATGAATCAGTATAACGAAGACCAGAGAAGAACACCAATGGAAAAATTCAACGACAGTGGACAAACTATTTTGCGAAAATGGAAAAAATAAAGAAAAGCCACAAGAATTAAATTATGCAAAATGCAACAGTAAACGGTGCAAAATAGTGCAATCAATACTATTGAGTTATTTAATTTTTTAATTCATAATAAAGTTGTCTTCTCTTAATGTCAGTATGTCATTCTATTTGTTTTACAATCATAACCAAAGTACAAAATCATAGTTGTAAATTGTACTTTTTGTCTAATAAAATCAAGCGTTCATCAAGCGAGAATACACTTTCAGTCAGATTGTTTCCATGTTTCTCATGTTTATAATAATTTTTTTGTAAGTTTATTTATTTATAGATGTGTTTTCTATGTATATTATCACTTTTCTGTTGTTGTAAGATGCAATATCGCTACTGTGGGTTTAATATACACATTTCTATTCAAATCGATTCAATTTATGGCGTGCTGGCGCCCCCTAATGGTCATCGAGTGTAACAACCCTTCTTTCTCCTGCAGGGTCCCCGGCGACATCGATGAAGTCAACGCATTGAAACTACAAGTGGATCAGTGGCGAATTCCTGAGAACTTATCTGATCCAAACGTACCGGGTGAGTCTCGTGCTACACAAAACACACATTTGACACTGCTCTAATGTGATTGCACCACTTGAAATAAATCAGCAACACTAACAGTCAATTCTTCACAGCATCCCTAATGAAGCTGTGGTACCGGGAGCTGGAGGAGCCTCTCATCCCCATGGATTTCTACAAGCAATGTGTCAGTAACTATGACGACCCCATGGCCGCCATCAGTGTGGTTCAGTCTCTTCCTGAGCTCAACCGGCTGGTCTTGTGCTACCTCATCCACTTCCTGCAGGTATGAAACCCTCCACAAGATCACGAGCCGAGCTTTAATTCAGTAGTTCCACTGCAGGAACACAAACTCATTCAAATCTGTATTCATTCGTCTCCAGGTCTTTGCTCAGCCGACGAATGTTGCCGTCACTAAAATGGATGTGAACAACCTTGCGATGGTAATGGCTCCAAATTGCCTCCGCTGTCAGTCCGACGACCCCCGGGTGATTTTCGAGAACACACGGAAGGAGATGTCATTCTTGCGCATGCTCATCGTACATCTGGACACAAGCTTCGTAGAGGGAATCATTTGAAATTCCCTAAGCGACGGAAACCATCCAATCAGAATAGTCGGTTTAAGCCAAGTTGACGCCTAGCGCTGCTTTTAAACGAAATGGCTAAACTCACTAGAAAATATCAATATTACTTTCTTTGGTTGTGGATTGTAAGTAGAAATGATTGTGTCAAACTGTCGTGCGTTTGAAATTCAGATCGTTTTGCTTGGTAACTAAGTGCATGGAAAAATCTTTATTTGTTAATGTTTTACCGTGCAGTATTTGTTCACGCGCAGGTTAAAGTGATTGCTCGCTTTGCTTTATGCTCGCAAATGATTTTTTTACGTAAAGTTATAGAGACAGATACAAAAAAAATGCTTTATAGCGTAATCTATGTCTATCTATGAATCTATGAATTTAAAAGAGAGAAGTGATTGGGTACAGGATTTTCAAATTTCTAAGAGCTTTAAGTGTAGGAAAATAGGTTTATTAGATTGGGATTTATAATACACGCAGCCAGGATCATTAACAGTATTTTAAAGAAGTCAAGAAGCCGTTGGTTTTATTGTTGGGTTTTAATCGGTAAATCTGAGGAAGATTTGCAGCCTTAAGTGCAAAGTTTTGTTCATAAATTAATGAATGTAAAAAAAGATCATGGAAATATGTTGGTTTGATTCCCCTCGAATGCCCCAAGAATCATGGAAGACTTCATCTCGCACTGCCACGCCGTGTGTCTGAAGCTTTGTGAACTTTGTATGTAAATAAAAATTGTAAATACTGCTAGTTGGTTTACTAACTTTTAAACGCAACTGATTGGTTGTTTGTTGTCAGCAACATTTTTTAAAAATTGTGTGTGTGTGTGTGTGTGTGTGTGTGTGTGTGTGTGTGTGTGTTGTATGCCGACATTTAATCATAATATTCCAGACAACAGAATTGTACTTGTGTTTTGTGTCACACGAATGCTGAGAAGCAAGTATAATAAAGTGTAACATCACTTATTTGTATAGTGTCTTTATTGGTGTTTTTATTTTCAACTCCTTCAAATAAGTTTATCTTTGCTAAATACATATGAATTAAAATGTATATGTAGATGTTTTTGCAAAATGCCATGAACAAAAAAGTAATTTTTTGTTAATACACGTGTATAATATATTATACTTCCCTATAATATATATATATAAATATATATATATATATATATATATATATATATATATATGCGGGCCATCAAATATTTAAAAAAGCAGCTTAATTTGGACACCATGGCCTGAAACTTCAACTTGATATTGTGTTTATTTGGGAAATATTCTACTTCATTTTTAAAATGTGTTCAAATTGTGACAGATGCAGTTATGGACTAATGATAGGGAATAGGAAAGTCACTGTCTTTTCTTCTAAAAGTGAAAAAGTTATATTGAATAAACAATAGGGGTTTGTGTAAATAGTATGAGGATCTAATCATATATCCATATTATACTGATGCGTGCACGAGTATAACTTGTTTCATTTCAATGATTTATATAAATAATATTTTTGTGTGTGTGTGATACTGACATTCACATGGAATACAATCCTGGAATATTGCGGTGACTGAATTCTGCGCATGCGCATTCAAAGTATTGTTCATACCGGTAGTCTGTGTGTGTTGAGCACAACACATTAGAAATCAGTAAGTGCGTGAATCTCGCGCGCAACGTGCTTACAACAAAAGACGATTTGATACGCCCTGTAGATAGAGACACAGATTCGTTTGGAGGTAACTTTATTTTTCTACAATTGTATGATGATGCGCATCCCGCGAATGTGACTTTGTTCGATTGCGTAGTGTTTCGAGATGCCATTTAAATCGAATTTAAGGTGCAAGTGTTCGTTTCCTAATATTTTGGATTCCAACAAATTTCCGAACGCGCGTTTTTTGGAATACTGTTTTGATTTCCAGTTGGTGTGGGAGTGGCAATGCACGCGCCCTTTACCTTCCATGTCATTATATACATGTGGAGGGTGTGGATCAGCCAGGAAGTTCGTTTTTCCTCATCCCATTAAATATGATGGTTTATTATTATAACATTGCGTATCAAGCATCGATGAGTAGCATCGAGATGCCGTGATCTAAAAAGACGGGCGTTTATTTTATCCGCTCCGTGATTTTCTTTTGTTTCCATAGTCGTTGTTTAAATGGAATAGGCGCCTTGAATAAATTGGTGCTTTTAATTCCCACTCACATAACTGTTGAAATAACACAGATTATTTACAGCCACATGCAAGTGTTTCAAGCAGTGTGATAGTTTCCCAAAATACAGTCAACTACTTTTAATTGGGACAAATGTGGACACCATTTGCCTCAATAAAGCGGCACGTTATGAGCTATAATTTGGACTTAAAATAAAAATAAAGTGCCCCCTTTAATCGGTGGCACAATTGAACAGAGTCGACACTATATAGTTTAACCAATCAATTTATGTTCATTATATTCATATATTGAATGGGGTAAGTATGGCATTTTTTTTTTCATAATCTTAACGGAATGCTGAAAAGTAAACAACTAGGTCTCCAAGAAATAATAGGCTTAGAAAAGTAGGTTGTTGATAATTGAGTTAAAACTGTTGAACAAAATGGCTCAGTGCTTTAATCTGAGATCTTTTGCAACTCCTTTATTAAAAATGCAATGTATTTGAAGCTTTGAGCGGTTATTAAAAGCCCAAGTCTGTTGTATTAGGTCTTTTGCAGACATTATGAGTAAAACCCCTCCGAGCAGAAGAGGAATTACGTTTGAGGTGGGTGCTGCGCTCGAAGCTCGGGACAGTCTGAGGAACTGGCAAGTGTGTTTTCAACCAATCACTATTTGTCCTCTCTTTTTTCTTCTTTCTGATCTACTGGTGTGTATGTGTTGTCTCTCAGGTATGCTGCGAACATTGAGAAGATTGACTACGATGATGAGAAGATTTTGATCCACTATCGGCAGTGGAGCCACCGCTATGATGAGTGGTTTGACTGGGCCAGTCCGTATCTGAGGCCCATGGAGAGGGTTCAGCTAAGGAGAGAAGGCCGGCAGGAAGACGGCTTTATCCCCGTGAGTCACAGACCGGACTCCTTAAAAATCTCAGCAGATGAAAGCTAATCTAGGATCAGCCTTGTGGTGTACATTTAAATCTGTTTACCCTGATGGTAAAAGTGATGCTGTCTTACTCCGTCGCCATGACCACAAATACAAAACTTTTTTTTTGGACTATAAGGCGCACATTTAAACTTCTTAAATGTTTAGAAAAAGGCCTAGCTTGTGTGAAAAAAGCTATATATAACCCTAACCCTAACCCAGCTATAAATAAATATAAAATGTATAAAAATAATACAATAAAATTAAAAAAATTTTCATTATGGTGCATCTTATAGTCCAAGAAACACGGTAGTTATTCATCATATGATACGACAACATCAATGATCTGTATTAGAAAAAAAGTTAACAATAAACTTGCCATCATTAATAATTTTCACAATATATTTAAAATTTTGTAGAATGTACATTTGTAGAATAAAACTTTTTTATTGTCAAAACACAACAAATTGCCATCAATAGCAATAACAAAAAGTGATATGGCGTTATTTAACTATTATCCAGCACTAACTGGAGCTGTAATATTAATACAAATTAAACTGTTCCACGTTGATTTTCTCATAATAATAATGTGTATGATGTGTCCCACTTTCAAAAAAATGTAAGTTATTTCAGATTGTTTAATTTGTTTAAACTATAATTTTAAATATATTTTAAGTCTTATATTTAAGTCCATATGTCTTATTTAAGTAATACAAATGACAGATCTCATTTAAAATTGTCTGAATTAGAATTACAGTTCGGATATACGGATTGTAATTAATTAATTTACTATAAAACGTTCAGGAAAATTGTGATATGCATATTCACATACATTTTCTAGCATGTGTGTGCATTCTAAGTGCACGTACGCTGCGCAATATAATTTATCTTTATTTCTCTGTATTTTAGGGTTTTCAAATCAATGACAAAGTTCTTGCCAGTTGGTCAGACTGTCGATTTTATCCAGCAAAAGTCTTGTCAGTCAATAAAGATGGTAAGCTCTTTGAATAATTGTTTTGCTTAGTGAACTTACTCTAAAATTGTTTTCTTGCATGAAATTCCCCGTCCTTAAGGATCATACACTGTAAAATTCTACGACGGTGTCATCCAGAGGGTCAAAGGAATCCACGTGAAGCCCTTCATCCGAGAGGTTAGCATTTTGTCCTTGTGGCCTTTTGTTCTGTGATGCCTTCCACTATTACTGATTTTATATGATATCTAATGCAGAAAAGGAAGAAACTCACAGACAAAAATGAAGAGAGGGCGCATGTGAAAACCAAAAAAATCGAGGAGAATGAAAAGAGCGGTGATCCAGAAGTATCTTTAAACACGTTATCATCAACAAATGGTGTTCCTAATGAAGACGAACCTGGACTTTCAGGCCTTAATGAAGATAAAACCGAACAAACGCAAAGCAGAGTTCAGGATTGTGACGTGAAACCTCAAAATGGGCATCACCAAGACCCGGAAACAATAAGTGTTAAAGAAGAAAATGGGATTCTAGAGCAAATAGAACAGCACAACTACAGCAAGTCTTTCCTGAAGAAGTACCCAGAAGCAGAGGAGACGGAAGTGGAGAATTTAGTTGAATATAAGTCTGCAATAGACTTTCAAGAGAAGACTCTGAAGAGAAACGAGAATGAGGAAGCAGAAGTCCAGGTGAAACAAAATAAAGAGGATATCAAACGTGATGCCAGTCTTCCTCATGCCAGAAAACCACAGAGGCAGCAAATAAGAAGTATGTGCAAAGTTCACGCTACGTCACAAACTTTTGCAGATGACTGGAATTTTGTTGATTTTATTTTGTAATGTAATTGAGATTTTTACATTATTTTGTAATGTAATTGAGATTTTTTTAATCTTAATTTTACTGTGAAATGTAATTTTGTCTTAACAGAATTTTATATTTTTTAGGAAAAAAGAAAGCATCAGTAGGCCGAAAGAGATCCAAAAAAACTAACATTGATGGTAATATTATCTGTGTGTGTGTGTGTGTGTGTGTGTGTATGTGTGTCTACACTGTATATGTATATTTATCAGATTTAGATGTGTTACTAGTAAAGAACAATGTGTAAAAGTATCAATTGTTGAAAATTGGAACATAATTAGCCACAATTAATTAATGATTTAAAAATAAATGCAATATTTTTGTATTTCATTTACTTCCCTAATTGCTATTTATGTTTTCTTTAGATAAAAGTTCAAACAATGAGTGCATTTCTTCAATATCCAGTCACAAAGCCTTGCAACCCATTGTTTCGGATCTGTTGCAACCTTCCACTACAATACCATCATCACAAAGCCAAGCCAACATTTTCAAGTCTGCAGGTAAAAGCATTCACGGTATATTTAAAATCTCTAAAAACAAAAAAAAAAAGTCTGTATATGGCCCAAAGAACATATTTTTCAAAACCGTTTACTTGTTCTATCTGGATCAAACATTCCTTCAATGTTCTCTGGTTAATTTATCTGTAAAAAAGATTTTTTTCGTGTTTCTTGTATTTCTTTGTGTTGTTTTATGTACAGTGACCATAGAGTTCTAAAAGGTGCTTTTATGATATATGATAACTGAGTACTTTTTTTTTTCAACAGTGCGCAAACAGTCTCACCAAAACCCTAATCGATTCAGCAGAGAGCCCTGTGAGTCATGATCTATGAAAATCAAACCATTTAATGTAAAGAATGAACTCAAAAAGCATAATTTCCAACTTTACCACAGTATACAGATTCATCAGAAACCAACCACCACCACTACTATCCATAAACCTGGACCACAACCTTTATAAGTGCAGCTCCGCTGGATGTGGAAAATCCTTCCGCAAAGCAAAACTCCTGGAATACCATAGGAAGTACTACCACAGAGACCATTCAGAAGAAGCCAGCCGGATGAAGACAATCAGCAAGCCAATGACCTTCAACCATCAAGAGGGTTTCAAGAGGAAGCGCATCAAGCCGTCGTGCGTAACTGGTTTGCAAGGGCACGTGAGATGTTTCTCGTCGGAGAGGAGCAGAGAAAATGTGCTGGATGTGCAAAAAAACGTGAGAAAGGAAAAAGAGAGGAGGCTTCTGTATGTGGGTAAGAATGGAGAAAAAAAATGCTTTTACTATGATTAAACGTTGGACTTTTGTGTCATACGAGCGTGTTTCTTTTTAAGAAGCTCTGAATGAACGTGACTTGCCCGAAAAGAAACAATCACAAAATGTAATGCATATAAAGCTGAAGAAAAAGATGAGGACGACTACGTCAGGTAAATCATTAGAATAAATATTTAATGTCATTATTCAGATACAAAAATTCCAAAAGTGTAATTTTGGGACTTTAAAAATGGAAATATTTGCAGTTATAATATTGTTATCTCTTTTTTAAACTGTCTTTCCAGATGAGGAGAGTGCTTCTGATTGGTCCTCTGACAGCAGTGAATGGAGTGAAGATGAACCAGGGATGGATGTTGATGTCATGTCTTCTTCTGTCAGCGCTAGCTCAGTAGCATCTACTACAGGAAGTCCAGAAACTGTTCGATGCGTCTGTGAAGTGGAAGAGGAGAATGACTTTATGCTACAAGTGAGCAATACATTTAAACTGCTGCAAGATTATTATTAAGTTTATCTGCTAAATAGATTATTAGTTGGTATTGTTATATGGCAGTCTACATGGGGGTTTGGTACAGTAAAGTGGCACGCAGACACAATCTCTTATTGCGCAATAAATAATGATCTGTTCTCCATAATTATTGTTTATGTATTCTCATTAATCTATTCCGAAAGTCGAATTGGGAGCTGGTCCATACCACGCAAGGTGGTATATTCACATGAACTATTTTACATTGGTGTTCTGGCATGGATGTACACTCTAAGTTCTCGTATCTGCAACGCATAGCATTTCGTATTGAGACGAGATAGCCAAAAGAAAAAGTTCCGCACGTGGCAGGCCTGAACTTAAAATTGATTTCAAAGAGAAACACTGAACAACTTGATAAACATTCACAAGACTAACTCACATACCAAAACACTCTTGAAATCTCTAGACTCATGACTCAAACATCACTAAAGTACAACACCTAATACTAACTTACACACAAAGAGCTACCAACTAAAGACAGGGCAAGCCGGCTTTAAGGGGAGCAGGTGAACAGAACCTGTTTAATAATTAATTACAATAAAACATTTAACAAGTAGTAAAATATATATATATATATATATATATATATATATATATATATATAGAGTAATAATTATTTTTAATATTTTACCATAATTTAACATAACAAGAAGGCGGGAAAACAAGAATGCGATGTGTGCAACATGTATAAACAAAAACACAAAACGCCCCTAATTAGTGGTAAAAAAAAATATATATATATATATTGCTATTACTCCACATATTCATCATATTTTGTTGTATCATTATTGTCAGGCTTTATTAAAAATTTACATTCATGTATGTCTTTTGTAAAATCACCACAAACAGCTTCAGGGAAAATTCATAATTTTTTTTTTTTTTGTTACATTTAGTGTGAGGACTGTCTGTACTGGCAGCATGGAACCTGCATGGGCCTCCTTGAAGAGAACGTTCCGGAACATTATGTTTGCTTTATCTGCCGTGAGTCTTCAGGTAAAAAAGTCACATGTTTCACAGTGTTGTGTGTTAAGCTAAGCAACTGAATGTTAAAACATGTACTTGTGTATAAATAATGCTTTTTACATATATACGTATGCATATTTAAAAATTGTTTTAAAGGTTTTGATGTATACCGTAAGCCCTCTAATAGAACGCCACCATAATGGAGGAGTTGAAAATTAGACCACCAGGGTATTCTACTAGAGGTTTTTGGTATATTCCATTGCTATTCCATGTTTAAATTCATGTATAAAGAGTATAATCTTGCAAGTGCAGCATGTGATACATTACTCCTTGTTTAAAATTAATCTTTATGTTTTGTTCCGTTCAAACTGCTAAAATGATGCATTGACCCAATAATGAATTCATCTGCATCCAGGTGGGATGAAGCTCCAGAGCCGAGGCCTACAGTACTGGTACGATGGAGACTGGCTCCACTCTGGCTGTATGTATGGTCTCTCCTTCCTGGAGAACTACTCCCAGCAGAACAGCATGAAGATTGCTGCCACCCATCAGCTGTTAGGAGACGTTCAGCACGTGGGAGAAGTCATCAATGGCCTACAGCTCAAAATCAGCGTGTTGCAGTGAGTTGACCACATTCAAATTCATCTTTTCAATGACCGTTGATCTACAACTTCTCCGCAGGAGCCAGACACACCCTGACCTTAGGTTTTGGAGTCAGCCATGGAAGCCATCCGAGAGAGCCAGGAAAACAAACACGGCTCTTTCGGAATACCAACCAGGCTCTGCTCCATTCCCAGAAGAGCGGTCCAATAAGGAAACCTTCATTTCAGCTTTCCAAGATTACATTAGTAGTGAGCACTGCTATCAGAAGCCACAAACATTGCACCAGGCTCAGAAAACACGAGCAAATTCGGTTCTGCACTACAGTGAGAGGCCTTCTTTCCTGAAGGTTTCCAGCAACGGAAAGGTGGATAAAATCAGATTTAGTGCTTTAAAAATAATCACAGCTTGTATTTAAAATAAACTGTAGGATTTATGAATTGCTTTTGCTTTGTAGGGCATAAAAGACGAGTGCGATGTCAGTGATGGAAGCAAAGAGCAGCAATGGAGGATCAATTTGCTGGAACATATCGAAACGGTGCAGGACCAGGTTTCTCACAGGATGGACTTTATCGAAAAGGAGCTTGATGGTCAGTAGTTTCACAACTCATCTAATTTTTTTTATAATGCCGTTTTATCCCTCTGTTTTCTGGCTCTTTTTCCATTTCTGGAATCATTCTGTGTGATGGATTTATATTTTTTCTGGTCTGCTTTCAGTGCTTGAGAACTGGCTGGACTGCACAGGCGAGTTGGAACCTCCGGAGCCTTTGGATCGTCTGCCGGAACTCAAGCAGAGCATCAAACAGCTGCTGGTCGAACTGGGGAAAATACAACAAATTGCATTGTCTTGTGCCACATGAGGGCGCCAGTGAGCTTGTTTCTGTCATGACTGACCTACCTCAGATGAACACATTCCAGAACCAGGCCATGGACCAAAGAGCCGAGAACAATGGACTGAGAACGCTGAATTTTCTTTGAAGGTTGTGATTTGATGAACTTATCGCATAAAATCATCTTGCGCTATTTATAGAAGCTTTGTTTACAAATGTTTGCAAAATGTGAGTTATTTTAATGATCTCATTGTTTCTTTTCCTTATTGAAATGTGAAAAATTGTTCTATTTTTTATTTAATTTTTATATTCATTTCTATAATTTTACAATTTGTATGTAAAAATATAGATGTTTTTTTATTAGTAACTTGCCTTGATTAAACCCGTTGATTGTAAAACGTACTTTAAATCAATTGTTCTACTGCTTTTTTGTTTTTAGAGTTTTTCCATTGTAGGATATTAAAAAATGTGTGCTTTTACACATGTAAAAACTACTATTTTTAAATTATCCTGTCTAAACAATGAGAAATGTTCTTAGTATTGAAGTCTACAAACAAAAATCTTGAACATTGTTTTTTCATGGCTATTGTAATTCGAGAGCATTACAATTATAGACATGTTGTCCTCTGTAAGATTTGTCCTATATTTTTTTTTCTAGTCTAAATGCAAACCACATACAACCTGTAGGGGGCGATAAATCGTGTGAGTGGAATCTCCCAAGCGCGTGTAACAGTAATAGCACCGCCCACAGAATGACGTCAAACACCGCTGGTGGAGCTCGCGAACAGAGCGGCGTGCGGACGACGAGCTTCTCTTTCTGTCAACCTCTTTCAACATTTTACCGAGGGAATATTATCAAATCGGATTCAAATTTCCTTCTCCGAGAAGCATTGGTGAGTGATAAGAATCATATCACAATTGTTTCCGCAAATCCGTGTTAGAATCTGCTCAGAACTTGCCCATAGTGTGATCAAATTAAGAGTGAGGGGTTTTATTTCCCAGTCACCAGCGTAATTCTGTTTAAAATGGCTCCGCGTTTTACATCTTAAGGAGCCACAAACATCTCCGATTTCCCCGACTTGTCTTTAAATTCAAGAATTGTGAAAACGTGCGTTTTAGTTTTTCATACAGATTTGTGTTGTCTCGGGCATTGTACACTGTGGCTGTTGTTGATTGTGTTCAAATATAGAAACTTTTGGGTACGAAGGTAAAGCGTTAATTTTAGTGTTTTACTGAACACATTAAGTGAGCTTCGTGTTTTATCCATTCATATATGTGTGTCTATACACATCTATAGTGTGTGCGTGTGTGTTTGTTTGTGTGTACAACAAAACATATGCAAGCAAATATATGCATGTTTGTTCGAAGTACCTGTATAAATGCGTTGTGCGTATCATTGTGTATTTGGATATTTGGAATGTGTTTAATTAAAGTGTGTGTGTGTGTTTGTGTGCGCTTGTATGTATGTGTAGGTACTATACACACATACACACACAAAATTAGCAGTTTTTCTACAGTTTCTCTTGCCTGTAGTCTTTTGTAAAAGATTAGCATCAATGAATTAAAGTTTTTTTTTTTTCCCCCTTTATAAACCTCTCATAATTTTAGAATTGTTCTGGGACGTCCATTCACAGGAAACATTGTTGTTTTAATTCTAAATGTGAAATATTGAAACCTTAGATCAGCGTTAAGTATCAGTTTTATAGCGGCGTCTCAGCTTTCCATCTCAACTTCCGGCACGACACAGATGACATTGTCCTCAGTCACGTGGTGTGGAAGGTCACAGTGCTGATGGTGCGAGCTCCACGTGGCCACAGGTGTGTGTGTGTGTGTGTGTGTCATAACTGGCGACGTGCAGGTGAAGCACAAACTGTTGACACCACAAATATCAACCTGTTGTTATTCGAAACACACTGATGGCCAAACCGTCTCCGGAGTTTGGTTAAAATGTGATCGTCCACACTTAGTGTTTGTGTGTTTCAGGACACGCCGATGGTTTCAATCCGTTGTGCTTGGCACAAAGCATCAACACTGGTTTTATGATTCGGTTTGGGATTAACTGACTTCTTATGAACTTTATTTACATCTTAAATACAGGCAAACGTGAATTGTTTGTATCTTGTAATCGGTTGTGTAAAAAAAACTTTTGTGTTTGTGGATGTACACACACACACACACACACATATATCCACACAGCATATACTGTATATACTGTACAAATACACACACACACACACACACACACACACACACACTCTAAACTACTTTCTAAAACAAAATGAAATGCACAGATGTTTGATTCGTTGGTTTTAAAGCATTTACTATTTTTTTTTGTTCTCTTTCAACATAGGGAAGCGATTCTCTGCAGTTTGAGGGATTCTTGAGTAAAAATAAGGCGTCTTTCTCACCACTTGTCAGTTTAATCTTGAATTAAAGTTTAGCTTTAAAGAATGTCTTCAAACGTATACCACAGAGATGAGTTTTTTTTTTTTAGCAGTTTGCTGAATTGAGCTGGAGACATGTCAGGGAATCCTGGGACTCCTGGGAACATCCAGTTTAATTAAGATGTGCTTCGGTTCGGTTGCCTTCAATCTCGATGTCCGTTCTTATCGGTCCAGAGATAAAAGGGCCTGATTTCAGCCAATATGATAAGACGAATACAGTATCCATAACTGTATTCTAGATTCATAATAAATTATGAATATTGTCATTAGTCTTCAGAGCACCATGTGTGTGTGCGTGCGTGTGTGTGTCTAAAATGAATCAAAATAATATTATGGGTTTCATTATTCATGGCATCTCTAATTTTTTGTAATGGTGCATCCCTTTGAATGAAATGTGGATGCTGGGTGGACATTAAATTGCCAAGTTATTATTCAACAAGCATTTGCAAAGTAAAACGTGACTCTGCTTAATCCGCAATTTAATTTGCAATATATTTTTTTAATATTGAATGATCCATCATGGAAAGTGCACATTGGCTTTGATTGAAAACATTTGAGAGATCTGTCTCGCCAGCACGTTTGGTTCTTCCGGCTTCACCTCTAATGTGGTTACCATGTTCATGTGATCATCAGAAAATCAAGCTGAGCTCTCGCTGTTTCTCGTGTCTCTTTTGAATCAGACCGCAACCACGTTAATCTGACCTGCAAACCTTTGCTGGAACTCTAAGCCTTTTTTAATCAATGTCACTATTTCGATCTTTGTCTCATTACCCTTAAAGGTCACTCACACTGGCCCGGAGCGACGATTGCGTGGCTTTCCTGTGGTCATGTTGGCGATTTGCCAATCCCACTGGAAGACGGAATTCCGTGTCTTTGCTTTTGCAGTTTTTTTTTTTACACTGTCACCTTGAGAGAATGACTCTCTCTGCTGAGACGTCCTCAGTCGATTGTCTGTGTGAAATGATGAGCAGATTTCACACTGCCAGCTTCCCTTTCATATCACACTTGAGGTCCTTCCAACCCCTCCAATTTGTGTTTTTTTTTTCAGCTTATCTTCAACTGAATTGGGTTTTTCGTTTGTGAAAGGTAGCATTGCACTGTGGCCTAAATGGTGGTCAGTGAAGCATTGAAACCTCTTTGTGGACAGAAAGGTGAATAGATTTAGTGATATTTCTTGGTGTTTTTGCATTAAGTGGATGGGCCGTGGTCATCTTACAGGATCAAGAACTTTAAGTCAAGGCCTGGTCTGGGTCTTTTATCATGTTATCATGTTGTTATCATGTTGCTAGAGTCTGATTGGTATTATCCTGGTATTTGTCAGACACCAATCCAGGTTGTGTATCCCACATATGGTCCAGGGTTGGTCCGATCTCCCAGTCCCCACAACCCAGAAATGGCAGAAACAATCTAGAAAGTGGTTGGATGGTTGTTCTTGGGTTTGTGGTTGTCCGTGGTGTGGATCCCACTCAAAGAAGAATCTTCTCCAACATCCCCCATCCAAGAAATGGAATAAACAATCTAGAAAACGATTGGATGGTTGTGTGTGGCCAACCAATCCAGTGTGTGTATTCGTTTATGAGCCTATTTCCTTTTCGGCTCGAGATGCTGAGATCTTCTCCAGCTCCCTCCAATCAAGAAATGGAATAATTGACCAAGTAAATGAATGAATGGTGGTATGTAATGTATAGAATACAGGCTGTCAGTTAATTTGGACTGTTTGATGTATTGATGGATTTATTGATAAATTGTAATCCTTGTTTACTCCCTGTCAATAGCTGTCTTCTATTTTCCCCACAAGCTCCCATTCTGAAAGCAGCCATGGTCTTTAATAAAAGTGCTTTTCACAATTATAATTCCGTCAACATTTCTTTTGTGCTAAAACATGTTCTCTTACATGACCTAAAATCAATTGAGATTTTTGAAGCACCTTTCCATTTCATTTAATTTAGTCCTTGTCCATTTCATCAGAGATGTTTGATATTTGTATCAAAACATTGCTGGTGTTGAGGAAATCCCTGTCTAGATTATTTTAATCTGAACTGTCATCCATCTGCCGGTTTGGAGGCTCCAGAATCACTATAATTTATCTCGCATTAAATCCTCATTTCACTAGGTAAATAGACGGCACCGTTTCCAAGAATTCAATCACATCCCAAATGCTTCGGTACATATCTGAGGTTATCAAGACAGACATGATTTTTGGACGTATGTGAGATTGTAAAAGTCGAACAAGCTGCATAAACAAAATCCTTCTGTCATTGGATTGTGTCTAAACAATCTCACGCCAAACATTTTGGTCTCCGTGATTTTGTTTAAAACTCTGTATAACCAGTCAGGCCTAGATGCAGCGAGAACAAAACCATGCTTAATTTGTCGTGATACACTTCTTTTTTTTCTCTTCATCTTCAAAAAATTCACTTGTTTGTTTCAGAAGCATTATACGGGATTAAATAAGTCAACTTTTTTTTTTTTTGAAAAGCTAAAAACAGAAAGGTCTTTGTTATAAATAGATGAAATGAAATGCATTTCATTTTTTGTTTTTTTCGAAGTACTTGGAAGCTTTCCTGGAAGATTTTTGGGAAGAGCTGATTTTAAGACTTTTTCTTTTCTGATGTTCAATGTGGACGGAAAATCACACTTAAAATATTGTTTGTTGTTCATTTTTTCCCCCTAAACAAAAAAAACCTCTGTTTTGTCATAACTTGTATGTGGTAGAACGTTCATGTATACTTGCTCTCTGGGAATTATGAATTAAAATAAAAATAAGTTAACTAAAATAATGTATGTATATGTAAAATAACATGTATGTGTAAGACGTCTTTTTGAAAATGTGCTTTTTGTAGTGTTATGCTTTTATGCATAGTTGAACAAAATAAATAACATTTTACCGTTCGGAAATAGCTGTTAGTAAGTAGGTGAATGCACCGCGAAGGCAATATATGATGGATGTGAAGCTGGGATTCTCCGACGTGTGCATCAGCATGCTGCATGTCACTCGCTCCACCATAAGTGGATGGAAAGAGAGAGATGGGATTCCTAATTTGATGTAGAACCCAGTGATTCATTGGCTACAAACACTACACAAGTGTGTATAATATCAACTGGTCACGTACAAGGGATTTTCCTTTTCAGCTAGTGCTGGGCTTTTCTGAATTTGGATGAACTATATACCGGATTTGAACGGATCTGTAACAGCATAAAATATTGCACCAGACACTTTATCGTCCATGTTGAGCATAGTGTTGGCTGATGTTTTAAAGCCTAAATAAGATCATTTTATACTTTAACCAGTTAATATGCTTGTTTTATGCTTACATTTTAAAATCAAAATGCATTTGTTTCTATTGTCTGCCAGTCAAAGTGTGTGTTTACAATCTTTATGGCATTCATACAGATTTAGACTTAAAAATAAATCCCAAAGGCTGAAAGTGCATTTTCAGGAGAAAAAAATCTGTTTATCCAAACTTGTACTAAACCCTGTGCTGTACAGTCACAATCTTTATATTGGAGAAATTTAAGGTTTTTTAATAATGCGATGAGCATGACATTGCAATGAGCAAACAACAAGGTTTATAAAATTAGTTTGGCCTAAACATGAACTAGGTGATTATTTAATAAAAAAAAAATAATTAATAAAAATAAATAATAAATAAAAACAAAAATACATTTTATTTATAATACGCCTGTTGAGACCGTCAAGGTCGCCGCACAATAAATACTGTGTGTGTCTGTGTGTGTTGGATGTTCAAGGTGGGTATCGATTAATTTTTTAATGTAGATTCAATTTGAATTATCTAAATAGTTGAACAAATCTTGTTTTATGCATAAATAAAGATATACTTTATTTATTAAAAAAATGTTTTGTTTATGGCTTTACTTTTATTTATTCAAATAAAAAATCCATTTCATACTTTCAGGTAAGCTTTTGTTTATTTTTGTATGTATTTAGTCAAAAAAGGGTGTATTCTAGGTAGTGTGCCATAAAATGTGTGTCATCATTATAAACAACTGGCCTACATCAAGCCCACCATTGAACTGGGTGGAGATGGGGGGGAAGTGACCCTGGTTTAAATTCAACACATGAGCTTTTGTTGGAATCTGCGCATGGGGGTCTTTCTGAAAACAGGAATGACCTTGACTGTACATTAAAGGGTTAAACACTAACCCATTTAGAGACAGAGCGATGTTGCTGGTGATGGTAGCTGACAGAAGATGATCTCACAAATATAACAGACCTCTGAATGAGGACTTGTCATTTCGGTTTCAGACTACGGTTTCATTTTCATCATCTCTTGATAAATGACCATTCTAAAGTGGAGTTGATTTTCTGAAGAATGTCTTAGTGTCTTAATTCTAGTTTGTTCTTAGTCTGGTCTTAGGTGGTAGAATCAACCTCTTTCTAATGGTAGTTAAAGGTGTTTCTACAAACCTGATAAATAAAGAGATTTGGCATGTAATTCTCCTTTGGAATCGACCGAGCTACAGTGAGCAGTATAATCTGGAGCTGAGCCTGACATAGTCCATTAAACAGAATTACACTGAGCGGGGAAGATTTAGGAGAGCTGAGGCTGAAAACTAACAGTTTGCTGGTAATAGACTGGAACACTGCAGAAATCTCTGGTTCTAATTGCAATATTTCAATTTCTACTTAATAGTGACAGATTGACATTGGATTATGATTCTGGGCAATTGACGGTCTATAACATGAGAAAAATGAGAGGTTATGATTGACTGACATGAATGTCAATGCAAAATCTATTTGCAGAACACAGTTTATGTTAAAATGAAAAAGCTTTTTGATGGTTGGTGTTGTATTTAAAATATAGAGTGTCCTTAAACAATAAAATATTCTTTATTGTCCTTATGCAACAAACATACAATGAAATCCTGCTTAAAATGAGTTTTAACTCTAAACCATTGGCAATTAAAAATGGTTAATGGTTACTCTGGCCGCTGAGTATCATTTCCTATAAATGATTCACTACAGTTTCTAAAAATGATTGAAGAAGGTCATTAAAATCTCAATTGTGCCATGTCAAGTTCTCTTAGTGGAGGACACGGACCATCTGTCTAAATCTGGGGTTTGACCATCCTGACGGTGAGGCTGAGATTGGGATTGTTTACAGCTTCAAGGTGAGGCCGAGATTGACAGATGGAATGACAGGAACGAAATGGGAGCCACGATTTGAGGACATTGAGATTTCAAATGTGGGCTTAACAGCATCCAAATTCTTTTTGTTTTGTTTTGTTTTGTTTTTGAAGACCGCTTCTTTATATTGTCAGTTATTAAACAACTTTTGGGGTTTTTTTTCATATTGTTTTTATTGGTGATTTTTTTTTTTCAACATAAACATACATAAACAATAACCTAACAAATCGACGCAACTTGGTTAATTGTGACCTATTCTTATCAGTGAAATTCTTCATCTGTATCATTTTTTTGGGGGGCAGCTTGACAATTCAAAACTGGTTTGTTCTTTTAATCTGTCAGTCTTTTTCAGTTTTAATCTGAAAAGGTATGAGAATGTTAGACCAGTGATGCCCAATTCATCAAAACCATTAGGGTGTTAAATGTGGATTTTTCTCACTATATCCACACTTTTAATTAGTGATTTTGGTCTGTTTGGGGGAAATAGGAGAATAACAGAATAACTTAATCGAGCATGTTTTTCAGATAGATCAGAAGGATACATTTAAGTTAGTCTATCACTAGTAAACTTTTTGCGATTGTCACGAAAGGAAGGGCTGAAAATGACTACAGTTTTCAAACACATGTATGTGAAGAAGCTTATTTTGAAAAGCAAAATATAACTAAAAGTTCACTGTACTTTTTTTTTTATTATAAATGTGAGTGTAATGATGTCCGTAAAGCAGAAAGAATGTGACTTTCTTCCCAGGCGTTTTGTTTTTGTAGCTGTGTAGCTCCACAACACTGAAATAGGAGCAAGGAACACTGTGTTTTTACTCGAGTCAGATTTCTTTAAACGATAGTTTTCTTACACCGAGTCCAGATGTGAATATAAATGTGTAAAAGACTAAGCCAGGAGGCGGTGTTCAGTTTTCTTTACTGCTTTCTGTTGCTAAGCGAGCCCGAAATAAACATCAGATTTTCTGTCGCCACAGCAACAGCTTTACACTTCAGTGAAGGCAGGAACTTGAAACGACGTGGAGTTTAATCAATAATTTGGTTAAGAAGTTATCCATGTGTAGTGAAGCGCGTTTAATACCCTAGACATCAAACTTTAGACTAATCTGTTCGTCTATGACTTTGCATCATGGCACATGTAACAGTTGTTGAGATTCTCAGCGGTGATTCCAAGTTGTGAACTTAAATGCAGCATCTACACTTCAGATGATGCTTTTTCAAAATTTTGATTCTAAGATTTTTTTTTTTTAACGCCAGTTCACTGAAGGACAAATATTTGAAGGGTTTTTCAGAAGTGATCAATGCCAAATAATTTAGCAGTGTGAGTTTTCACACATTTGTTCACACGCCTGGAGCTGTGAACAAAACAGTAAGTTACATTATAACACTTTTTGTGCCATACTTGGAAAGTATAAAAAGTGAAAGTTGTGGGTTTGTTGTAGACGTGATGCATTGTAATCCATGTCTCACCTTGACCTTTAACCTCCAGCATTTCAAACTCAAATGATTCAACACTCTATTCAAACTTCAACATTTTTATTAACCCTTCGTTGTGATACACTTCTTTTTTTTTTTTCTTACAAATCTCTTTGCCTTTGGTTACAGTTGCTCTAAGGAGAAAAAAAGATAGATTTTTGGAACAAAATTCAAATTAAACGGAAAAAAAAAGCTTGTTTGTGTGTGTTCACTTTTTCTCACATTTAAAAAAAAAAAAAGCGTTGCATTACCATTTTACAAACCTATAGGCATTTTAGCTCTACTTCATATTTATCATATTCATGGTTTTTGTAGCTAGACGCATGTAGATATAAAGCGATCATCACGTTCAGTCCTCTCGCCGCATGGGGAAGCCATTACACCGGTGATATTTCCGATGACCGTAAATCAGCGTTTGAGTATTTTCACCTTGGTTAGGCATTGAAAACACAAGACGATGCTTTATTTGCATAGATTTATTAGCAGTCTGTGCAAACAGATGAGAAGCTTCTTGCATGAGCATATCCTCTTCGTGTAAAAAATGCGAAGCATGTCCCGCGTGAAGTCGGAAATAAAAAAAAGACCTGGATCTCTAAACACGTTCTTGTTTGCATACTGCTCAGCGCTTAGAATGTTAATCATCACTCCTTCTGTGAAAGGAACTTGAAACATGCAACATTTATATATTAGCTACTAGACTCTTCCCTTTCATCAAGATGACCCGGTTACCACGGCAACTGAAGAGAGCAGATTTTATTGTCGAGACAGTCCCTTGGCTCTTGGCTGTTATTACTGTTTACAGCATCCGTGCGACCAGAGGCTTCTGTGCGCTGTTCCATCTCAGGTCAATAGGTTAATAATAAAAAAAAAGTAAATAATAAAAGCTACTTTTTCTTTACTTCTAGAGAGGAAGTGGAGTCTAAATGCAGCAAAACGAGATTGAAACAAAACACAAATTCAACATCGATCAAGGGATCGATCAAGGGATTTCATTGAAGATAAAAAGTTGTGAGCTACTTTTTGGTTTCTTATTTAAAGGACGGATTAGAATCCCAATTATTCCAGGCTCTTCTCATTATTACATCATCCCAGTCTGGGATTTTCATCTTGTGGGTGGCAAGATGAGTGGGTTGCTTAGCTGTAGCATATTTTCATAAAAAGGATGAATCCAAGCTAAAGCAAATTTTGAGAACAATCTCTTACATTCAATGCAAATGTCACACTAACAAGTCCATTCCATTCCATCCAAATTGTTTTTGGCCATTTAATGGTTAATTGAATAGCGGCTGCCGTTGATGCCACTTTCTTTTGCCCAGAGACAAAAAAATATTGTGATATTTATCATCATTGAAACTGCCAATATTGGTGCTGCACCACTCAAGACATTTTAACTAAATAAACATAAAGAATAAACCACAAAACGGGTGTTTAACTGAATTTTAAGTACAATGTAGATAAATACATTGACGACAAAAAACGGCTGGTGTTTTTGAGCAAGACACTGAGCCACACATAGCCCTCAGACACCTAGGTTAAATGCAGAGCACATAATACAAACTCACTTACATTTAATTAACACACCTGCTTTGGGACAGTCCACGACTGGGTAAAGTGCTTTTTAAATAAGCTGAAGTTGAAAAAACGTGTGCATTTTTGACTCTATGATTCCTTGTGAGGACGTCTCTCAATGCAGTTCTGATTTTGTCTCTAATGATAATGTCATCTAATCAGTTAATGTCAGATTTTAGTCATGGATGACTTTTGTACCAACACACTTACTTAAATTTGGCTTTGCAAAAGGCAGATCTGTATTTTATTCACATTCATCAGGCTATGTTTAAAGTGAGACTTCCTCTAAAAGAGCAAATCGTTGCTCTTATTAGTATTTCTTTCCACTTCAAACACATGTGCCGGGATAAAATAAAAGCCCTTTTTAAAAGAAAGCCACACTTTTCTTCTGAAATCCTCAGAAGTCTTCAGAGATTTCAACGTCGAGGGACTGGAATTGTGAGCCATTCTTTGCAAAAAATTTCAAGCTCAGCCAGATTGGATGGACAGCAATGTTCAAGTCTTTTCGTGGATGCTCAATGGGATTTAGTCCTGGGCTTTGACTGGCCCTTTTCAACATATGAACGTTCTTTGACCGAAAACTAAGTTCAAGGAGTATGAATCTTTTTCAAAGCACTGTACATAATCAATCTTCTGAGCCTGCACAGGGCTCAAGTTGAATCCTAGCAATCCTAACAGACACTTCTCTGAAGTAGCTCAGGATTATTGTGGTTGTGTTTTTCACACAATCTAAGCAAACTGAGTTTCCTGAAAGTGCATTTTTACAGATTTAATGTGTTGGTTGTCACTGATTTTGAAGTGTTTTGAAGATTTTAAAATCCTTCTACTTGGTCTTAGCCTAATGTAAAATTTAACATGGGATAGGTGGCTGACATGGATGCATGGATACTGGGATGGATGGATGCATTGATAGATGGATACTGACAAGCATGGATGAATGTTGAAATAAATGGATGGAAGGATGGATACTGACATGGATGGGTGGATACTGACATGGAGGGATGGGTGGATGTAAACTGACATGAATGGATGGACAGGTAGGTGGGTGGATGGATACTTACATGCATGGATGGATGGATGGATAGAACAGGACTTTGAAATGTAAGTCCTTTTTTTCAAAGTACTTTGAGATAAAAAAAATTGCAATTATTCTAATTGTACATTTCTATTTGCCATCCATCATCAATGGTGACTTGCAGTCATAACAATATGTCACATACAAAAACATACATTGTATGATTAGAAATTATAATAATGGAAAGTCAAAACATAAAAAGGAAAATGTAGAAAAAAGAACATAGGATAAATGGAATACAAAAAATTGAATACGTAGAATACAAAGAGAAACACAAGAATAATATTCAAAATAAAAAACATATTTCCGTCCGTCCGTCTGTCTAACTATCTGTCTGTCTTAGAAACACTCCATATCTATCTATCTATCTATCCATCCATCCATCCAAAGCTATACCCTCATCCAAAAGACCTCTCAAATTAAGGGCAAGTAGTAATCTCCTAACAAAGCCCCCACAATAGACACAACAGATTGTCATCCTGCTCATTGTTATTGTAATTATATGGGCCATTTGAGGTCACACCCGTACAGACGCATATGTTAATCACATCATGGAAGCGAAGGCAAATGCAGACGCTGTTAAATCAAGACCCAGATACGTTCACAAGAAACTGATTACAATCTTTTAACCCCCCGACTCCACTGAGATGCACGGTTGGCCTTGAGCACAAATTAATATCGGCCTTAATTCACATCCATTGTGCTAATTCTGTGTGGAGTGCTGGAATCCTGAACACGATTGTTTCTGCTTCACAGACACAGAGATGGACGAGCTACAAGATGTTCAGCTGACCGAGATCAAGCCTCTGCTGACCTGCAAGGTGAGATTAATGCTTCAAGACTGACACGGAGGAACACACGCTAATAGAATAACAACTACCGCTGCTTTGTGCAATTTGTGTGAATTTAATTGCATTATTTTGTACATAAATATGATACATTGTGCACAAAAAGTGTCGCTTTTTTTTTAAATCAAACCTATATAATAATTTAATAAAATGTATATTTAATTTATAGATTAAAATTCTATACATTCATTTTTGAATCTATATAATACAAATATTAGTGACTTTTTTTTTTACATAAAAGCCCCACTAAATAAAGGCGAAAAAAGTAAAAGTGTTCCTATATAATCTAAAATATTATAAAGCGTATTTACGTGAATATACGCACCCTTTTTTACATTTTCAATGCTCACAAACTTGCTTGTATTGAATTGAATTGAATTGAATTGAATTGAATTGAATTGAAAGTCCTTTATTCGTCCCCACAAGGGGGAAATTTCAACGTAAAGTTGAAGTTTCAAAGTAATCGCCATTTTCAAACATAAGCGCCACTTTTTCCGTATTTCAATTCTGGAGCAATCACAAATAAACGGAAACACGTCGTCTTTATGCAGTGGTGCGCATGTGCGTCTATATAATGTTAAATAATGGTCACAGCTAGACGTGCATACAGTATAAAGCTTTTATTGGCTCAATAACAGAAATAAAGAAACATTACACACGATGCGGCACTTAACAGGGACAAAAAACACTTGAAGAAGTAGGATTAAACTTAATACAATCATTAATACAGTATTACAACAAAAAGACTACAAACCACATCTGGGTAGCTTAGCGCTAACGGCTATAAATGGGTTCAATGTGTCGCTGAAAGAGAACAGTCAAAAATGAAGAACACGGGCAAGGAGTAAAAAATTCAAGGAACAGACACAATCAAAACGCTCTGTCTGCTAAACGGGATAATGATCCTTCGCTACGATCCTCTTCACACGGCATCGGATAAACAGACAGCTCGACAGGCCTCTCACAGTAGCAATAGCAATCTCCAATAGCATCAGTTGCGGCCACTGTTCCATTATAATGCTCGACAGTCTCTCTTATTTCATCCACTGCACAGCTTCCTGTTTCAGAGAGCTCTGCTTTCCCTGCAGCTTGAACTACAGCACTTCTCTAACCATCGCTCTGTCTTCTCTTTAGCTATCTAAATAATTTATTCAGGTGTTTCAGTAGAAACAACAAGATCTGAAGATGAAGAAAAGGCTTGTCGAGAATGTTGACATATTTTGACTAGCATAAAAGGTCTGGCGAGGATCTTTATGATGTATTTGTCAATTTCTATGGATCTTTCAGGCCAAAGTTACATAACTCTGAATCAACATTATACAACCATGTTCATTTAAAAAAATATATAATGTTGAGTAAAATGTAAGTTCTCTAATCTGTATCTGAGTGAACTGGAGACTCATTGACCTTTCACCCCATCTAGTGGCGCTAATATTAATAGCAGCGAAAAGGAAAGAAGTGTTGTTTTTTTATTAAAGCGTCTTTAGAAATAATGTCATAATTCATGTAATTTATATAATAATACAATGTTTTTCTACTACAGAATTCACAGAACTTCCAGGACTTTGATTGTCAGGTAAGAGCACGCTAAGCTTCTAGTTTTATCAGCGCAGCATAATGTTCATTTACATTATTTTTTTTTTTTTCCAGATTTGTAGGCTTGACATTTTCATATCACAGTCAGTGTTTTGACGCAGACTTTAAGACTATATGAAAGGTGGAATGTTAATGAGGAGAGGTTTATGCTTTATTTAATTTGCTATTAGGTTATGCCATATGTAGTTAATTTATGAATTTATAAATGTCTGAACGTGGTTTTGTACCATTTTATTGTTGTTCCTTGTACGTTCGTGTTCTCTCCATTGTGCATATTAACCGTTCTCTTTTATAATGTGCAAATATTAAAGAAGGTTTAAATAGACATAGATGAAGGATTGTATTTGTCTATTGGCTTGGTTGATGTGTTATAACAAGCCATGGTTTTTATCTCTTTGTCAGTGAGGTAACAGTCCCTTGTGAATCACGTCTACATCTTCCGACTGGAAATGAGCTAAAAATAGCACCTGCAGCGGGCGTAGTGAGCATGCTCAGTCTCAGGCATGACCTGGTCTACATTATATTGTGAATTTAATATTCCTTACTCAGCAGTGCTAGTCAGATGATGGGCTGACTCCAGACCAGCCAATCCACTCTCACACTCCAGACTGCAGCAGAGCATCTGTGTGGACGTGTGTAGGGTGTGAGCGCCTTCTGGAGGAGACAGAGGGACCATACACACTCTGATTGAGTGCATTTGTAAAGCGCTTTTCACAGTTGCAATTGCCTCAAAGCTGAATGCTGCATTAAATGTACTGGAGGGTTGCTTGAGTTTATGTCTGACGTCTAAATTATGTCTAAAACGTATTTCTTGTTGCTCAACAACATGGCCACCTTCATTCTGTATACAGTATAATATATTTATATCCAACCTCGAAACATTTTTGAGTCAAAATTTGTGTATTTTTATGTTCGATCAGTCTAGTCATGCGGGTTCTCAATTTAAGAAGTGTTCAAAAAATAAACATTTTAATATACACGTGCAATCATTTTAGGCCGTGATATGGTATTTACGCGAATATAAGCATATTTTTAATATATTAATATAATAACAGCGACACTTAACAGGGAAAAAATAACACTTGAAGAAGTAAGATTAAACTAAATACAACAATTTATTATACAACAAACAGATACTACAAATCATGACTGGGTAGCTTAGCTTAGCGCTAACAAGCGAGTCCAATATGTTATCGAGAGTAGAAACAATCGAAAATGAAGAACGCGGGCAAAGAGTAAAACAAATCCAAGGAACAGACACAATCAAAACGCTCGGTCTGCCTAACAGTGGATAATAATCCTGTGCTACGGTTCTCTTCACACAGCGTCGGATCAACAGAGAGCTTGACGGTTGTTCTGCGCCTGCACAGATTAGTGCAAAGGCTCTTGGGAAATGAAATGGGACCACTAGAATCGACTTTTTGTTATCTGTTATTTAAGTAAAACGATATCAAAATGATACAAGTCACAAGTTAGGTTTGTTAAATAAAGAAAAAAATTGTATTTTTAATAGAATATTAACGTAATTGAACCAGAAATGTAAAAAACTAAATGTTTAGGGTTTGTTTTGGAATTTTTATTTGGTGTCTAAAAAATCAGGGCTGTGTTTATATTCGCGGGGTGCTTATATTCGCGTAATTACGGTATTTACACAATACACTGAATTCAGCAAAATAGAGTAAGAAAAAGAACTTGCCATAACAGATTTTAAAAAAAGAATATTACAATTGTAGAATATACAAGTAGCATGAACAATGCATTAAAATGGATTGTAATCAATAATACATTTAATTAGTACAGTATATGTATTGTTATTGTTATTGTTATTATTATTATTTTTTAAGCTGTTTTTAAATACTATTTTTAACTTGCTGCCAAATAACTGGGTAACCGTTGTTGTTACCTAGTCTTTACACAAATCTTTACATTTTTTGTACTTATTTTTTTATTGCAAGTCATCACCCTGCAGTTTTATTCCGACATCCTTTCTGCCCATACAGCAACAGAAGCTCAGACTAAGCAGAGTCGTGTCCTTCATTCTCATAAACTGCTGTTCATGTTGCATATAATATTCAAAATTATAACTAAGCGCTGCAGGATAAAGCCATGACATGAATGTTTAATATTTCTTTACTGATTATGAATATGAGCACAAGTCAAAAGCTCAGAGCAATTTTAAGGCGTATTCTGCTCCAGGTTTGCTCTAACCGTGTCTGCTTTGGATTTTTTCTTGTCGTTTATTACAAGGCAGCAGGCTGTTTATTAGATGTGTTTTACGTGGCTTCCTGTTGGCGCATGGTTTCCTGAAGGTCAGTCTGATAGCACTCGCTCTGCAGCATTACTCTGGGTGAAGCAAGAGACACGATCTGATCTATTACTGTAGCAGCCGGTTAATCAATAACTAACAATCATGTTTCTAACCCCTGGGTTTGTTCAGAATGGATGCTTTGGATTCTTTGGAAGAAACACACAAGTGTTAGACACATTAGCCAGTCGTGCTAACAGGATTAGCATGTGAGCAATTATAGTACAATAATGGTATTGTGTTGCTTCTCGGACTGTGATGGGTAAAGAAGGACCTGAGGAAGAACAGCAAGGACTATAAAAAGAAAAACTCTTTTTCAACCTCATCAGTTGACTTATAAAAGCAAGGCCCGATCGATAGCTAATCTGTGCACAAGATCCAAAGACGACAGATTGGCCCCATTTCCCCAAAAGCAACTCATAAAATACTAATTAAAATCTTCTTTTAAGTAACATTGACTGCTAAATTATTAAACAAAACTCCAAATTATAGTAGTAATTTTGACTCAACATTTTTAAAAATCAAAAAGACAAATTAAACAAATCTAAAAACGTTTTATGTATGATGATTATAATGTAACGTTTGTGTTTTTTTTTGTTTGTTTTATGATCATACAATCAGATTTCAGTTGGCTTATGTAATGTATATTCTTTTTATTAAAAAACAAATAATTGCTGGTCATAAGAAATGCTGTATTTTTTAGCTTTAATATTATGTGTACATTTAAATAGACACACAACAAAGTTTCATTTAATTAAAAAAATATTTGAATAGATGCTCCAATTGAAATTTTCCTCCCACTTACAAAAATGTTTGGACATCTCAGTTTAAATAGAAGAAAAAGTCTTCGCCAGTGGCGTGAAGCGTTTTGTGGTGAATATAGATTAACAGATTAGTTGCATCTCAATTGGTCCGTTCCCTCTTTGAACCGCTTGACCCCACCCTAAAACGAAAACATAAAGTGCAGTCGTGAGCATCCTTGCCTTGTCTGTCTGGCCCACCCCTCCATCCCCCTCTGCAGCCACGGCCCGCCCCCAACAGCAGCCTGGACCAATCAGAGCCGGCCTCTCTCCTCCCTGCCGTATGCATGAGCGAGCGCTGCCTCCCCAGCAAAACTGCAGTCACTCCTTTCTCCTCCTCCTCCTATCTGCATCTTGACCATCTCTTTCTCTTTCTCTCTCTCTTGTTCACAACATTCCTCTGTTCATCTTCTCTCCCTCTCTCTTCCCCTCCCTCTCAGATCTCTGCCTAGCTACTGCATGCCTAGACCATTTCCATCTCTCCTTCCTCGTGAAGCAGTGTGTTTCACTCCCTGATCCTCCCATCTCTTCCCGTCCGCTCTCTGAAGCTGTCAGTAACTTGTGTGTGGAATCATGTCAACCGTTCTTGATGTGGAGCAGAACCCAATCACCGTGGATGCGACGGTAAGTGTGTGTGTGTAACAGAGATGATAACTGACAGCTCTGGCTGTGTCTCATCTCTGTCGTGGAGCAGGAGAAGGTTCCAGCAGAAATGTTTATGCTCGCCGTCCGCCTCCGTATCGCACCGTTCCTTACAAGTGTGATTTCTTCCATTAGTTATGCAAGTCATGTGCTTTTCTGCTTGTTTACCTCGCAGCGGAATAACCCAGACTGGTACTAGTTAGACCTGACTAGTACTGGAGATGTGGCGAGCATGTGCAGCTACTTGAGGATGTGCTGTGTAATCGAGGAGTTAAATATCATTAGGCTCTCCCATCGGTCAAGCAAAGCAAGGACACTCGCACTTTTTCAGCTTTACTGGCAGGGTGTGGTGGAGGGCAGATATTGTGTGTTTCTACGAAAGCCTTGACTATATGGTGTGTGTGTGCGCGTGTGGTGATTTGCTGGCACGTTTATGCTGTGTAATGGCTCCTCGCTTTTGCTGTGTGATTGATGCTGTAAACTGGTGGAGTGGGGGGTGGTGGTGGTCACAGGGGGAGACTGGTGGCTATTCATTCATTATTTCAATTTTTTCACCCACTTTACCCTTTTAAAACCTGCTGGGAATGTTTTTTTTTTTATTATAGTTTTTGCAAGGCAACTTTTCCTTTATAAATGCAGTGGTTCATATTCATCTATGGTTTAACAACACACTGAAAATAAATAAATGTATAAATTAATTCTATATATATATATATATATATATATATATATATATATATATATATATACACACACACGTGTATGGTGTATATACTGTAAGTGTACCAATATACCATACAGTATACTGTATTTATGTATAACGGGTTTTGTATTTATGTATTATGGTACTTTTTAATCAAATAAAATACAGCAATAATAATTAATTTTGAAAAAAAAAAACAATTAAGTATTTATGTGTACCTAGGTGTTTCTCCATTCGTGTCAAGATTTCGTGTCAAAATTATTTACTAATTAATAGTAATTAATTTTGAAAAAAAATACTTAAATATTTATGTGTACCTAGGTGTTTCTCCATTCGTGTCATGATTAAGTGCCGTTTAATATTTATTATTCATTTTCCATATGAAGATTTATTTATTCTTTATTTTCATCTGAGTCATGCTCATATGGCCAAATTCTAACCATAAATCTACAACGGTTCATAAATCTACGTACGTTAAGCAATGATTGGATTTGTTTTGTGATATTTTTAATGATGCACTGTCTGTGGAAAATATTATTTTTGGGTCTCGTTTCATTTTTTTGTCAAGTCAGGTTGAAAATGAATAATTGTGTAGGTTTTTCAGCCTAATTCTTATTCTGCACCCCTTTCTGACTCTCTCGCGCTCTGACTCAGAAAGGGAGTTGTTTTGGCAGAAGGTAATGTTGGTTTTATATAATGTTATGTTGAAGACCCCCGCTTCCCCCACCCCCAACTGGTCTAGATGGTTCGTGGCCCGAAAGCAACAGAGTGATCGGACTCGCTCCAGCGAAACTGATTTAAAAGACAAATGGCAACGGATGTTCCATCACAGACCTTTGATCCGAGCAAGAATCGATTGCAGAGAAACAAAGAAACACACGTGATTGTTTTGTTGACTGATTTGATTTTCCGGCAACACTCATCATATAAAATCTAGCTTCGCTTCGTCCTCTCCTCATATGTGAATGTGGTCCATTTTGAACTGTGTATATTGGTTAGAAATGTACAGTGCATTGATTTGATGTTAATGTTCTTTTAATCATAACCATGCAGGAAGAATCTCACTTGTATGCAAACAATCATTCTATTGACGTGTGAATGTATAATAAACAGGTATAGGCTTTTTTTTCCCCAAAGCTGGACTCCAGAGTGTCCCACTGCTCATTCCATTATTGATGAATAGGAAGCTGTGAAGTGCAGAATTCTCACACGCGCACACACACACACACACACACACACACACTCAAACACACATGTGCCAGCTACCTATTTTTAAATCTTGTGACGTTAGTACAAGGTTTTACTGAAATAGATACTGTATGTTCACCCAAATCTTGTATGCCGTAACTAACTAGTTCAACATCCTTTAAATTTGATAAATATTTTTTGATAAGTATTCAATATTATCTAGTAGAAAATACTACGTTCAGGACCTGAGATCGACTATAGCTCCCCATGACCTAGAAATAGAAGAAGCAGTAGTAGTAGTTTATAAAAGTAGTAGTAGTTTAGAAATTGTTGGATAAAATATATATTTTTTAGCCCAACATGTTGAATTGAAATTGACGTGTATTTTAATCTGACTAATATACTTTAACATGAGTAAGCAACAAGCATCAGTCCCAAATTCCTCAACGTTTTTGATCCTGAATTTCTTTCATTTTCTTGTGTTTAAGGAACATGACATCGAGACGCCCCATGGAGTGCTGCATGTGACCATGAGGGGCATTCCCAAAGGCAACCGTCCAGTCATTCTCACCTACCATGACATCGGCCTCAACCGTGAGTCAACAACTATTGCCATACCTGCATCCATTTATTTGTACACTGATGGAGATTTGCTGGGTTTGTTTTCAGACAAGTCCTGCTTCAACACGCTGTTTAATTTTGAAGACATGATGGAGATCACTCAGCACTTTGCCGTTGTGCATGTAGATGCTCCGGGACAGCAGGATGGAGCGCCCCCTTTTCCCACCGGGTGTGTATAAAGAATATACTTTGGATTCTAATATCTAGATTCAAGAGGTGAAAGGTGACACATACTTGTTTTAGTGCAGTGATGCCCAAACTGACTTTCATAATAAAGGAACCAAGCCTGACTTTGGTGTGTAAGCCAAAATGAAAATGAAAAATAGGCATTCGTGTCTAAACCTGTATTAAAAATCAATAACTTCTACAGTTATTTTCAGAAACTAGTTTCGGAGTATTTGGGTCAATATTGGTTTATGTGTTTATCACATATAATGTTCACAAACATATGCGCTCGCTCACTTTGGTCAGTTTCACCCAAATTTCGAGTGTTTTTTTTTTTTATTTGACTTGCCTGAAAAAATGCCTGAAGGTCATCTCCAATTAAATGTTTAATAAAATATTTATTGTACAGTCCTCCCCTCTTCAAACAAATAGACTAAAATCACAAAATAGTAGAAAAATGTAGAAATAAAAGAGTGGTCTTTTTTAACACCTTCAGAAGCCAGATATGGCCACGGGCCGCAGGTTGGCTATCACGGTTACTTACAAATATAGTAATAGTAATGAAATGCAAGGAAATTAGAACAATGTATTGTACATTGTAACTTTTGAAGACACTCTTTCTCAAACTGTCAGTTCAGATCTTTAAGCCAGGCAGAGACAGATCAGGTTTAGTGTCTCGCTCAAGGACACTGCAGTTGTGGTTCCACCCGGTCCAGGATTCAAGCCTGGAACCAAACTCCCTAACACTTTATCTTATTAGCTGTGCATCATTGGAAAGCTTTTCTAGCGGATGCTTAGTTTTCTAGACTGACACACCTAAGTCAGGACATTCTTTTACCTTTGAAATTTTGGTTGAGATCCTTCAATAATGACTGATCTTTATAAATAAATAAATATATATTTATTTATTTAATTTTTTTTTGTGGCTTTCAGGTACGTGTATCCAACAATGGACGAGTTGTCTGAAATGTTGCCCTCCGTTCTGACTCAGCTAAAGTACGTAGCTCTCTAACCACATCCATGCGTTCAGACAAAACGTGCGATCACAGTCATGGAGGAAAATGGCTTTTGTGTGTCTTTTTGCAGAGTGACTAGTGTGATCGGCATTGGTGTTGGAGCAGGAGCTTACATTTTGAGTCGTTTTGCTGTGAGTTTCACCTAAACCTAAAGCTTAACATTTAGCTGATGCCAATTGTTTGTTTCTTTCTTTCTTTCTTTGGTGTGTTGAATTCCATTAATTATCATTCAGTGTGTTAATGGAAAACAAAATTCCGAAGCTGGTGACAGTGATATCCACGGTAACACTTTGGTGTCTTGTAGCTGTAAACAGGAATCAGCCATGCCAGCACTTTAACACTTTCAGCTTCGTTCATCTACAGGGATTTTGAACTGTTTTTTTTATACTCGACTATTAAATATTGATTTGATTTTTTTTTTGTAACTTGTCTAATGTAATTTTTTTACTTACTTGATTTTTATTTTACGTCAAAGAATGTTCTACAGCTACATTTGGACTTTAAAGAAAGACGTAATATTTTACCAGGCTTACAATCTTTTGTATTACATTTACAAAATAAAATTCTAATATATAGATTATAAATACCTATTATGTTCATGTTATGTTCTTTTATGAAATACATGTATGAAAATTAATATGCTTATTGTATCTGCACATTGTTTATAATTAGAAAAACATATTGTAATAATTTATATTATCAATATATACACATGTAAAATGTATACATTGTATACCGTATATAAAGACTTTAAATAATAGTATGTACAGTCTATTGAAAATGCTAAAAATTGAACATAAAGATAAAAAACTAAATATAAATGCATATATATTTTTTATACTGAATTACAAATAACTATATAGAAATATAGCTGCAAAATCTTGTTTTTTATTTGAATAGTTAAAATTGTAGAGGAAATTATAGAAGAAATTAGTCAGGGTGTAAATATCTCTGGCACAGTTCCTCGCCTCTTCGGTTCCACACTACCTGCTGTTTGTTCTCATTTCCTTTAATTCACCTTCCAAAAGGCCCAGGCGCATTACATATGCTTGATCTCCCTCGTCTCTCCGTATGTGTTCACTGAATGATTCATGTCGGTTAAAGTCAGAGGCAGAGGAGGGAGATGAGTTTAGATGGTGAAAGCTTCTCTTTTCAGGTGGCCCATCTGCATTTTGCACCAACCACATGTATATTTTAACCTTCCTGCCCTGGAGTTCTTTGGTAAATATAAAATTCTTCCTTCTCTCTGCAGCTGATTCAACCGTCCCTGGTGGAGGGGCTGGTTTTGATCAACGTGGACCCCTGTGCTGAAGGCTGGATGGACTGGGCGGCGTCAAAGGTCAGGGATCGCTGTGAGCAAACACGATGATTTAAAGACACATCTTTCTGATGATTGAACCTTCTTCTGACTGTAGTTGACTGGATGGACCAGCAACCTGGTAGATATCGTGATGGCTCATCACTTCAGCACTGTGAGTAAAACCACAAGTTGATGAATATTGGTTTATTCCGTTTTTACGCGAATATAAGCAGTAAGCACCCTGTAGAATTTTTAAGCACAAAAAAAACTCCCCTTAATATGTTTTTAAAAATTAAAAAACCTTCTGGCTAATACTATAAAACTACTTCTTTTACTTAAAAAAAAAACTAACTTGACTTGAATAATAGATAATAAAACGATTTTTAGAAGAAATATTATTTCTAGTTGTAGTACAGTGTTTCTCCAGTAGGGTTTCCACTTGCTACGATTCTACTTGCTATGTCCATATATGAGTGTAAACGAGTGTTAATAGGTTAATAGTACTAGTAATAAGTACTTAAAATAATAAAGTAAGAAACGGCCCAGAAACAGAGAGCAAGCTTACTTGCCTGAGTATGGCAATTCCCAAAGCACAAAACACTTAATGTACAGAGTAGCTGATTTATGAATGGGTTTATTCACTCATAAACAAGACGCATATTTGAAAATGTTGGATATAAGCACAACCCAAAAAAAGGGGGTGCTTTTATTATTGTAAATACGGTATATGTTTTTAATTAAATTTAGCGTTTCTGATCTCTCAGGACGAGCTGACGGATAACCAAGAGCTGATTCAGACCTACCGCCTGCACATCGCCCAGGACATCAACCAAGACAACCTGGCCCTCTTCTGCGGCTCATATGACGCGTATGGTCCTCTAGGTTTTTGATTGGGTTTGGTCACATGACTTTCTAAAATAGAAATGTGCTTCTTACAGGCGCCGTGACTTGGGAATCGAGAGACCAATTGCTGGGCTCAATGAGAACACAGTCAGCACACTTACGTAGGACTGCTTTTTTCTTCTTGTATGGCTTATGGTGTAGTTTTTCAATGTCTTTTCCTGTCTGCAGATGTCCTTCACTGTTGGTGGTTGGAGACACTTCTCCCGCTGTTGAAGCTGTGGTAGGCTTGAAGGCATTTCAGTTTTATTGAATAAAAACATTTTTCCATTTGCACTTATGAATATTTCTCATTTAGGTTGAATGCAACTCCAGGTTAAATCCCACAAAGACCACCTTGCTCAAGGTAAAAAACTAGCACTAATTGTTTATTTATTAAAAACACTTTTCTTTTCAGATATATTTTTGACCAATGCTCTGTTATTAGAGTATAAGTTAAGATATACTTTATTGTCATTAATGTAAGTATATGTGTAACACTATATACAGTATGTATTAGTTATATTTATATATTTTATTATATTTTATGTGCATGTACTAAATATATTTACATTAATATATAGCATTTACACACAATATATTAATAAACACATATATAGACGACACACATATCTTAATGACTTTGTGAATCTGTGTGTTTATTTTCATACAATTATATAGATAAATAATACATAAAATAGAATTTTATATTTTAGTATGTCAAGTGTAAAATTGATTATCAAGTCAAGTCAAATTTATTTATAGAGCTCACATTTTACACAACCGTAGTTGTTCCAATGTGCTGTACGATGGTAAAATAACAAGCGATAAAATAATACATATGAGTAATAAATCTCATAAAACAAGGGTACAAATAAGAACAAGTTAAAATATAGATTATAAAACAAATCAATACCAATTCACAATTCTGAAACATACACAGCGTCATACGAAAGCCAATGAGTAACAATACGTTTTTAAATTAGATTTAGAAACATCTAATAATGCGAATGCTCTGATTTAGAGGGGCAAATTGTTCCAAAGTTTTGGAGCAGCGGAGAAATTACTTAATAAAAATTAGATTATAAAGTATAATTTTTAAAAAGTAGGTCGCTGATAATTTTGAAAATGTATTGACCAATAAATCAAGACTATAACAATAAAACATTATATAAAAAGCCACCCGTCAAAGCTCATAAGCTGTTTCATTTTAGCAATTGGTTTCCTTTTCAGATGGCTGATTGTGGCGGTTTGCCTCAGGTTGTTCAGGTTAGTTTTGCCCTTTTATTATTTCTTGATATTGAGGTATAGCCGTGCAGTTATACACTCAGCTTTGGGAAAACCAAGACGCTAATGCATTTCAAATCATCTCTCAATAGCCTGGGAAGCTGGCCGAAGCCTTCAAATACTTCGTACAAGGCATGGGATACAGTGAGTAGAAAGCTTTCTTTATCACCGGATTTGATATTTAACCTGCTAAACTGTTTTCCGAGGTTTGTTTAAAAACATGCGCAGCAATCTGGGTCAGTTTCTCGCCGTAAACATCAGACAAACCAGGCGAATGGTGAATTAGCATTTCAGCTCGGCACCGTGACGAATGGCTGCCTTTTATCCAGTGTCCCGAAGACGACGAAGAAAAAAAGACGTGGGGCGTTTGTCTTTCTTTCTTTGCTTCTTTTTTTACCAGGCAAAAATCAGCACGGCTCCCCACACAATCAGTGTTTTAATTAGACTTCCTTTCAAGCATCAGACGTGCCAGAAATGACAATGTGCCCTGAATGAGAGCTTCACACATATTGCCTGACAGGTTTGCGCTCCAGTAAAGCACTTGGTGTGCCGCCAGTGCTCAGTGTGAAGAGAAGCCGCTCACACGCTCATCCTCTCTCTGACCCCACGACACCTCCGTCCTTACCATTTCCTTTCCGATGTGTTGTGTAGTGAACGTCTCGACATGGCCTGGAGTTTAACACACTTTTGTGTGTGTGTTAGTGTCCATGCACACGCACACACACACACACCATGTCATTCTTTCAAGAATGCGTGTAGTCGCTATGACTGTGTTTGGCATTTTCCGCTCAAATTTCAGAGATTTAACACACTTTTACTTATTTTGCAAATCAGTACAACACGTGTACCGTGCCAGCAAATTATGTCAGTAATTTAAATACATTTGCAGCCTTGTACAATCCAATAATTACACATGCTCAACATTATTTATTACGTTTAAATTACATTATTTTATCATTAAAATATTTTTTTTAATTCGTAATAATAACTAATTTGTAATCTTCGTATTAACTAATTTGCTCAAATTAATAGTTTTATAGTTGAATTAATAGTTGAACTAAACAAAATTTTAATTTTCACTTGCTCATATTGTAATTCTTTTGAGAATATTTTGAAATTAAGTTAAACACATATGCAGCCTTTTTAATTGTTTGATTAAATGTGCTCAATTTTTTTTTAATAAGTTGAAGTAAACTGTATTTTTTATATTTGCTATTGAGCTGTATTAATAGTCAAAAGCTTGTCACGTCCTAATCTGTGCACTCACAGCAGAAATGTGTAAAGGTGTCTGACTGCTGTCTTATTTTTCCTTTTTCAACTTTTACTAACAGTTCCTCATGTTTTGCTCAGTCATCTGAGCACTGAATCAGGTACCGCCATCTGACCTGAAGTTCTGCATGGTTCCTTTTCTGCATCTATGTGCATGTAGATGTTCAGTGTGCAGTTTTTCTAGATTTTTTTCAGGTTTTTGTTGTGTAGTTTTCGCATATGTGGGTGTTTTACATTGGTTTTCAGCTGAGGCATGTCGTTTGCTCGTGAATGTGTGTGCGCTGTGTCAGATTTACTTTTGTGTGCATTTCCTTGAGATTATTTATCATCACATCAGGTTTTTTTTTAATAATGGTGCTACTCTGAACTGATTTGACATCTGTCATCATCTCACAGTACCGGCGGCTGGCATGACCCGTCTGTCCCGATCCCGCTCATCCTCTTCCAGCATCACATCAGCGGACGGCTCCCGCAGCCGCAACCTCAACAGCCCATTGGATGAAAGCGACTCTGGGGTCCTAGGCAACCAGGCCCGGCCACAAACCATGGAGGTCTCCTGCTAAAAGCTCCTTCTCCGATCCGTCGCCTGCTCCTCGCTCACGTCCTGCTATTCGTGTGATAGATTCCTAAAGCCTTTGAGAGTCAAACGGGGAGGATTGAATGGAATGTACTGAAGTTATGCCTACACATATACATATACACAGATGGTACTATATAGCCACATTTTCAGTCGTATAAGCGAGTTATTGAAGACTAATATATGTATTGACACACAGAGTCTTCCACGTCCTCAATTTTTATTTCTGCTGGTTATTTTTTGTCTTTGTTTGAGTTTTTATAAGCGTCATTTCCGTTTACTTGCATATCTCACGTCAAGAAAACTCGGAATTGTGTGCTGTGTGTAACCTCTGGCTTCTCCTGTGTTCTGTGTGTGAACTTGTGTTGTCTTGACGCACTCGCTTTACTACAAATGAGCAATAGTTTGTTATCCTTAAGTGTGAGAAAACTGACACTTTTTTTTTCTGGAAGAAATGGTTAATACTAAACACCTAAGATAACTTCCATAGTTTGAGGGTAACAAAGCACTACTTAGACAATAAGTGTGAAATATCATTTTTGTGTTGATCTTTTTTTTTTTTTTACATAATGTCAGGTCACATAAAAGCAGACAATACTCAAATTTAAAGTCTTGGTATTTTTTTCTACAGTTATTCATCCATTTTGTCATTAATATTAATCAAACAGTGACTTAAACACGTACTCTAGAAGACACAGCTTTATGAGTATAAAAATGTCCGATAAAGTCTCTCTGTTGATTCTGAAGTACTAAATAAAGTTTGGGAAATGTAATTTTATTTGTCTTCTGGGTTTTTTTCTGTCTGTGTGTGAATGAAACATTTTCCAAAACCGTAATTGACATTTTTGAAGTTTTAAGTTTCCAACCACAAACGTTCCTCCCTGACTCTCAGACTTTAGACTTGTGAAACTTTTGAAACAAGCTTGTAAAATAAAAGTCCTCGTGACATTCAAATGAAGAAGCTAAAACTCTTTTCACATGATCAGAAAGGTCCTGAACGTAATTGTGTGAATTCAAAATAACACTTCTAGACACTTTTAAGCATGTAATAAATTATTACTGGCTTGTACACACACAGGAAATGAGCTTGTTCTCTTTTTTTCACCACAACTCGCACTTCTGAGAACACAATAACAAAATGAGAAATGATTCACACTCTGTATAAAGGTCATTTCACACTGCATATTGTTCACAATATTATTTTTTTGTTCACAATATTATTTTCTTGGCAGATTGAAGATTTTTCTGTAAAATCAAATTTGAGAATACAGCAATAGATGCGTAATATTGTAAATATTATTATATTATTTTCAATAACCATTTGACTAGATGATGTTTTTTTTTACTATTTATTTATTTGCAATAACACATTTTTTTTATTCAAATCTGAGTCACGGGAATCTGGAGCCAATTCCAAGAAATCTAGGTAGGTAGGTATATACTTTATTTTATCTGGTCTTTCATCGCGAGAAACCGAATACAGTAAACTGGACAAAATAACAACATCGATTCCTTGTACATTTTCAGATTGCCCAGTAAAAATTGCTGTGTCGTCCACAAGAGGGCGCTCGGAGGGATTTGACGAAATGACGTCAAAGGCAGAGATTTTAACTTCCTGTTTGGAGCTGTTCAGGAAGACGAAGTAATGGCGACGCTGATGGGGCCCGAGTCCCCTTGGACTGGAGCGAAAAGACGGCCTAGAAACAAAAACATCCTCACCAGAATACGACAGAGTCAAATCGCCGGGCGAGGCTTCAGCAGAGGCACACAGGTAACCGGGAGACACTGAGAAGAAGCCCGCTTTCGTGCTGCGCTTTAGAGTCTCGCCGTCGCCGAACAGCTTTAAGTTAAACATCTATTCATGTTCTGACTCATTCTACTAAAGCGATGAAGTTAATTCACAGTTTTCGTCTGAAGAAAATGACAGTTGGTTTGTCAAATCAGATGAACTAAACGCGGTCTATTTTTAGCTCTGGTTCTTGGTCGTTTGGTTGATCCGAGTGTGTACGTGAGTCGGAACCACTAAGCCACGACAATTCGTGTGTAAAACCCGTTTTTTTTTCGCTTTCAAAGAACATTTTCTGATCATCAAGATGCACACTGAGCACACAGACGTCACAGATTCCACTGACTAACTCGCGTCTAAACTCATTAAACCGAACGTATTTGACAAGTGTTTCTCTTTATGTTAATATCTCATTATGAATGGCATTTTTGTTGATCTTTTAAATAAAACACATTCTAGTAAAAACAATATTTCAGCCTGTGTGTTGTTGATTTTGTAAATACCTTTGTAAAGTATATTTTTTTAAAACGTTATATTTTCCATTCTTTTGCATTATTGTGGGATTTGTTTTATTCCTCATTCATTACTGTGTTCAACCCCGGGATAATATTTCTGTCTGAAGGTTTTGTTTTCCTAGGCTGTGATTCCTATTAGCTTGCTCGCCGATCAGCTGTGTGTCTTGGAGACACTGTGAGAAACACTTTATGAACAAATCGATCTTGATCTTGAGGTCTTGGTTCTGTTGATCTGATTGTTGGATCCAGCAGTGACGTGTTACGGTTATGGTGCTTGAGAATGCTGTAATTTATCCCGTTGAATCACTCTTGAGTTGAGCCTGGGAATTTCTCCTTGTTTCATTCTCACAGGTTTAAGTTTCTCCATTTAAACCCTGTTGGACACATTAATCCAGGCGCTTAAGATCCGTTTCAGGTTGTAATGGTTTGTTGTCAAACTATTTCTACAGTAACTTAAAAGCCTGTTTTGTGTGGAGAAACTTTTGCATGGCTCGAAGGCATCTTAAATCTATTATTAACTTATTCGTTTAAAGAACAACAACAACGCTTGCTTCCTCGATTTTTTTTTGTTTTACTGGAAATTAAACTCCATTGAAAATGTTGCAGAGAAATTGTTGTATAGGAGTTGAGCCACTCTCCTCTTATTGTGATGTAATAAGTAAAATTATATTATTTATGATCATTGTATTAATGAAAATACAATAATTAAACTGGTGACTGGAACTGTTTATGATGGGCAGCGCTACATATTCATATGGTTTGTGTTTGTTTGTTTGTTTATTATGATGTGTGCAGTGCTTTATGGTTATGTATGTTTATTGGTTTGGATTTGTTGTTGCTGTTGTGATGTGAAATTTCCCCACTTTGGGATTAATAAAGGCTTTTTCAATTAAATTCAAAAGTGGTTTATTTTAAGCATTAAAGGTGAAGTCAGATTGGTGAGTTCAGATTTTATATTAAGCTGTGTGAGTGTAAGGTTAAGCATTTAAGAAAAAGCTGACGTAAAATAAATCTATTTAAATCGATATGTGTTTGTTTGCAGCTCTCAGACATTCTTCTCCAGGAGAGAGACAAGAGGGCGAAATGGCACGGGATTCCAGCTTTACTGCACGAGCTGTACCAGTGCAGTCACCTGAACAGTGACTTTGTTCGTCCGCATGCCATCCTCAAGGTGAGATCAGTTCAGTTTATAGTTTTACAAAACATCTTCACTCGTTTCACTGGTTTAAGATGTGAGATTTCTCTACAGGGAGTTCAGGAATATCTGTGTTTGAAACGTCAAACTTGTAAAATGTCCTGAATCTGGTGTTTGTTCCGCAGGAGCTGTCTTCTCTTCTCTCCATAGAGGACACATACGTGTCTTTTGGGCCCGAGGACAGGAAGTCGACACGGGATTCCCTACTGTCTAACACATACACGTTTGATCTGTTTGGTGGTGTAGATGTGAGTTTTGGCACTTTTTTTTCTTGGTGTAGATGCGGACATTGAGTTAATTATGTTCAGTAGTTTTGTTTAGATGCTTTTTTTATCCAGCCTTATCTGCACTGTTCTTGTTTATATTGCGTAACTTATTTTAATACATTGAACAGTTTTTCGATTTTTATTGATATTTTTCTGATTGTGTCGTATCAATTTAGACTGAGGAACATACTGTTCTTTTCATTTTAGTTGATGGTCGAGCTTCTGATGAGACCCACACTCACCACACTGCAGAAACACAAGAGTAAGTCAATTGTAAATGAAATTCGCAACATTTGTGGCAACAGCAAAGTCTTAGTTATCATCAGGGCGTTCATTTTGTCAAAGTCTTTAATGTGAGTAATTTCTGTGCACTGATTTTCAGTAAATGAAGAGTTTGTGGTGGATTGCCTTTGTCTGCTGTACAACTGCTGTGTATCTGTAAGTTTACATAGTAATATATTAAATGCATATTTTGATTCGTAGACATCATGTAAATGTGTGTGTGTGTTTGTCGCAGACTGATGAGGTCACAAAAAGCCTTGCGGCAAGAGACGACTTTGTCTTGTTTCTCTTCACACTGATGGCCAACAAGGAGATATTCTTGCAAACAGCAACATTAATCGAGGATATTCTGGGAGTTAAAAAGGTTGGTGGATTTTTTTTCTTGAAATTCCTAACTGGATTTTTTTCTAAATTTAGCAGACAAATCCATCAATAGGGATTTTACATCAGTCAGTTCTTTAGCATATGTTCATACTCAACACTCGCTGCGGTTGAAATATATTAGCAGATCTATCTTAGTGTTGAATAATGGTTGTCAACAGGAGATGATCCATTTGGAGAGAATACCAAATCTGTCCGGGCTGGTGCAGAACCTCGAACAGCAACAGCTCGCCAACTTCTGTCGTATCCTCTCCGTCACCATCTCAGAGCCCGATGTGGGGAACGATGACAAACACACTCTCCTGGCCAAAAACGCCCAGCAGAAGCGCAACACCAGCCCTTCCCGTGCTGAGGTCAACCAGGGTACGTAGACCACTATCCTCACCAATAAAGATGGAGATTGTTTTTACTTTACTTTACCTTACAGTCATTTGGCAGACGCTTTTATCCAAAGCGACTTACAAAAAGAGGAGCAAGTGAAGCAATTTGTCTACAATAGGCTACAGTAGATGTCTACACAGGCTATATAAAGAAACTTACTAGACAGAACAGCATAACAGGATTTTTTTTTATCAGTGTTAAGGTGCTGGTGAAAGAGTGCTTTTTTTAAACGTTGAGAAGGTTGCAGACTTTCTCACAGGAATAGGTAAATTGTTCCACCAGACAGCCGCCAAACGAGAGAAGGTTTTTTGTGAGGGATTTCAAGCCGCGTTTCAGAGGGACTACTAGCCGACGTTCGTTCTCAGATCAAAGGCTACGTGCGGGAGAGTATTCCTGAATTAGGGAGTTGAGGTAGCGCTGTGCTGTACCAGTGATGGTCTTGAAGGTCAGTGATAGAGCTTTGAACTTGATCTTGGCAGCCAGTGCAGAGAGACAAGCAGTGGAGTGACGGATCCTTAGTGACGTCCTTTTCGGTTGTAAGGCTATGATGTCCACATTTTTTGTGGCTATGACGTCCAAACGTATGTGGTGTTTTCCAGTCACCCTGCTGAACATCCCAGGGTTCATCGAGCGTCTCTGTAAGCTGGCGACAAGAAAAGTGTCTGAGGCAGAAGGGGCTTCAAACTTAATACAAGAGCTGCAGGACTGGTACACTTGGCTCGACAACACACTAGTGGTGGATGCGCTAATGCACATAGCCAACGAAGCGGAGCACAGTAGCACAGGTACAGTTCATTTGACCAAATTCCGTGTGTAAGTATTCTTATCACGTTTGTCTTTTTCCTAGAATCTTCTGATGAAAGCACATTACCCACAATGCCACTGAGGCATCGGCTTCCACAGTCTATGAAGATTGTTCATGAAATCATGTATAAGGTGGAAGTCCTTTATGTCTTATGCGTCCTGCTCATGGGTCGACAACGGAATCAGGTTTTTAATTTTTTTGCTTGAGAGATCCCATCACATTTTCAGGCTTCCTGATCCAAACAGTCATGTGATATTGAGCCTAATGTGATGGCGATTCCGGAATCGTTTTTATACAAAATATACAATAAATACACACATACACTGTGTATTTTTTTTTATCAATATATTTATGAATTTTTTTCATTAAAAAAACCTACCTCTTACAATTCTGCTACAACTTTAAAAACAAAAGTATGATACTGACGTTTCCGTGTTTACCATTCCATAGGTGCACAAAATGTTGGCAGAGTTTCGTTTGATTCCTGGCCTAAACAACCTTTTTGACAAGCTGATCTGGAGGAAATACACTGCGTCCCCTCACGTGGTCCACGGACAGAATGAGAATTGCGACTGCAGCCCAGTGAGCTACACATCTACCATCTCCGCTTGTTCTCTCTCCAGTCTCACTGATCCTCTTTCGTCTCTGTTTATTGCACAGGAGATTTCGTTTAAAATTCAGTTCCTCCGGCTTTTGCAGAGCTTTAGCGATCACCACGAGTGAGTAAATCCCCATAACCTGAAGGCTGCAGGCCACATCCTCAGATCATGGTCTTATTGTCCTTTGTTTGCAGAAATAAGTATTTACTTCTGAATGCTCAAGAGCTTAATGAGTTGAGTGCCATCTCCATGCGAGCGAACTTCCCCGAAGTGGAGGCTCTCGTGAACACGGACAGGTATCATCTCTAGCCTAGTAATGCGCATCACTTTCTCAGCTACAGACCAACATCTCTGTCTTATCTTCAGGAGTTTAGCGTGTGACGGCAACAAAGGCCTCCTCACGCGTCTTATTGCAGTTATGAAAAGGGAACCACCAGATTCATCATTCAGGTCAGGTTCAGCTCCCAATGTTTTGATTCAGTGGTTTGTGATTTCTCCTACATTTCATTGACGTTTTTTTTGCTTGGTCTAGGTTCTGGCAGGCCAGGGCTGTTGAAAGCTTCCTCCGAGGAGCCACGTCATATGCAGACCAGATCTTTTTGTTGAAGAGAGGTTTACTGGAGGTATTTGTAATGAGAAACTGATTTTCTTGGTTCAGTTTCTAATGATGGTTTTCCTTTGATTGCAGCACATCCTCTTCTGCATCATCGATAGTGGCTGCAAGTCCAGGGATGTCCTGCAAAGCTACTTTGACCTGCTCGGTGAGCTGATGAAGTTTAACGTCGAGGCCTTTAAGAGATTTAACAAATATGTCAACACGGAGGAAAAAGTAAGAGCAGAACTTTTCTAGCTTGGGCTTGAATCACCGTTGTTAAGCCTGATGTGTGTCTCTCAGTTCCAGGTGTTCCTCACTCAGATCAACAGCTCACTGGTGGACTCCAACATGCTCGTCCGCTGTATGGTCCTTTCTCAAGATCGCTTTGAGGGCCATGCTGATGTCAAAGGTACATACAATATTTTTTTTTCTGGGTAAACAAAAAACTACTGCTTTTGTTTAAATCAGGGGTCTCATATTGAGATTCAATTGAATGTTGAGACTTTACAGCCAAACAAACCCAAACAAGCCAATCACAATGGGGTATTTGACTCAGGGGCGGGACAAATGCTTTATTAATAAGTAATTCTTCACATGACCTTCATTGAAGTGGTTCCTTCATTGTACTATCCTAAGTAAACATTAAATACAAAACATTTGCATTTAGACCGTACCCTAGAAATGATCAAAGCACACTGTAAACCGTCAAATACACAAGAAATGTCCCATAATAACCAAAAATAATGTACAAACTCTTTTGCATGCAAATCATGCAGACTAGCAGCCAATCAAAATCCTCTCATTCAAGAAAAGAGTGCTACAATGTTTTCATGTGTTGATGTCACTTAGAGTCTTTTGTTATATGTTATATTATTTTATTTATTGCTGCTTGCTTGATTGATCTATTCCCTTACAAATTCTTGATTTGCTAATTTATTATAAGGAAATAATCCATTTTGCAGATCTGTTTTTGTATTTTTTGCAGAGTATTATGCATCACTATAATGAGACCATTTTGATGATGAGATTACAGAGGAAGTCCTAGAACTTTAAAAAGAGATTCATCGACCTTTGTTTTGGTTTAGTTTTTTTATTACTACCAGCACGTTTTCTTTCTTTACAAACGGATTCATCTTGTGATTGTGAAGTTTAACTTGTGGGAGCGTTTAACTGCGGCGATGTTTCTCGGCAGTAGCTGAAGTCCTCTCGGAGTGTTGTCTGCTGTCCTACATGGCTCGAGTGGAGAACAGACTGTCTTTCCTCTTCAGACTCGTCAACATCATCAACGTGCAGACGCTGACACAGGCAAGACACGCCCTCTCCCACGCACCTCATCGCTCTTCTGATAATGCTTTCCTCTGTCTTTGCATCTCCAGGAGAACGTCAGCTGCCTCAACACCAGCCTGGTGATCCTGATGCTGGCCCGGAGACGAGGGAAGCTTCCGTTTTACCTGAACGCCCTGCGGGAGAAGGAGTACGCCGAGAAATACCCCGGCTGCCTGCTCAACAACTTCCACAACCTGCTTCGCTTCTGGCAGCATCACTACCTCAACAAGGACAAGGACAGCACCTGCCTGGAGAACGTGAGTTGTTTCTTTGACACGTTGTTGGTGTGGTGTCATGCTCACAAAGTGTTTGCCGGCCTGCAGAGCTCCCGCATCCGCTTCAGTTTCTGGAAGGAGACGGTGTCGGTTTTGCTGGAGGTGGACAGGACTTCTCCGTGTGCTATTATCAGCTACATAGATGAGCCTTACATGGAGCTGGACAAGGACCTTCTAGAAGATTGAGGTTCCCTGGAGGATCTAGGCTGTAGCGAATGTCTCGCAGCTCCACCGACTGCATGCAACGATTCCATCCTCTACGCCTCTAAAGCCCACGCCCCTCTGAAGGAGCCCCCCCCCTCCCCCGTCCCGTCAGCCAATCAGACGCATCCAGCCGCGGGAAAACCTCACCCCCAAAACTCTTGATTTTGATTTCAGGGTGAAATCCAGCAGCTCGACGTCTGAATGCCGATTGCTCTCCGTGGTCTGGATTGTAAGAGCGTCAAACTGTTCCGCCGTCTACGATACGAGAGATATTAAGATGAATGTCGAGATGAATGTTTAGCTTGGAAAGAAATGTTGTACAATAGAAGTGGAAGAGCCGAAGTGAAATGTTCTGTTTTTTTTTTTACTTTATTTATTGTCTCCTGTGATTTAGCTGTAATTAGTTCACTCGTCGCCACTTCTTCAAGAACAGACGCCGGCTTTTCAGTTGCTGCTTTGGGTTTTTAACAGTGGCTCTGTCAGTGGAACGGACGCTGATGCTGTTTATCTATGCAGGTTTAACTCACAACCTCCAGCTCGCCTTGACCCCCCGCACCTCCCCCACCCCCCCATCGTGCCGCCGTCTGACGTGTGTTGTGTAGCGAGCCACTAATTCACTGTCACTTACTGTACAGGCCTCAGACGTCGACAATCTGTGTTCGCTTCGGATGGTTGTAGCTCAGACGCTTCGCTAGGAACTTCCGATCAACTACCTCGTTTCTTAAGTGTGGTTTACTAAACCCTCTCCTGTAGTCGCATGCCGGGGCTTCGCCGATTCACTTGTACTTGTGTCCGCTTGAGTTTTTTCTGCACACTTCGTCCTCGGTTCATATCTGGTTCGTTGCTTTGGCACAAGAGTTTGGATTTGATTATTCAAAGTTTGAAGTCCACAGGTTTGTTGTTTTGCTCACACAGGTTCTACGGTAAAATGTCAGGAGTTGTGCTGTAAAATCACTTTCATAAATCATCTTCTGGTCTGGATCACGACGACTCTTCAGGATCTGCTCGTCTCTTGTGTTTCTTGGCCTTGGGTTTTTGCCACTGATTCAGTTTAAAAGCACACGCCATGTCTTTCTGAGCTTGGTCTGGATGGACTTTGTGTAAAGTTGTCCATATCAGTTCCTTTAGATTTAGTGCTTTAAATAAAGCGTAATTCAAGTTCAAGCCTCTGATGTTTGTGCTTCAAAAATGATGTTTGAGTTTCAAAATTCAGGTCTAGTTCATATATTTATATATTGTTGAAATTTGTTAAATTGTTAATTAAATGTAAATGAAAAAATTAAATTATTTTCAAAGTTGTTAAAAATGTTCAATTCATGGAAATTATTGTGCAGTAATTATATTAGAAATTGCTTTATATAATATATAAAAATTCTGTTTACAACCATCATTATAATGTATTTTTATTAATTTAGACAAGCAGATAAAATCGTATTTATTTCATTTGATCAATTGTTGAGTGGCCACTTGGGGTCAGTGTACCTTCTCATTTATTACTGAAAATACTTGATGGAAAAACGGCAGTTTAAATATAGTAAGTTTCTTATTCACTGTGATTTTCAAGTTGGAACAGTTTTATAAAAATCATCAGGAAGTTATGATTGACGTTATGGCTTCATTAGTGGTCAGTTTTAAAGAAGCCAGTTTGAAATCTTTGCCACACAGATTGGTCGTCCTCTTCATTCTGCCAGCTGAAATAAGGAAAATCAAATTTGGTCACTTTATTTTTATGGTAAAAATGTAAAACATGCAAATGAAATGAATGCCTTGCATGCCTTGGGATTTCCTTTGTGTCCTGGTTCTCTGCTCCGGGCCCGTAGTTTATTCACTTGAGCTTCTGCATTCTCAGCTCGCTCTTCAGCGTCATCCAGCTCATGCTGGATCTTCTTGAACTTGGTCAGGTTAGTGTTGGCCTGCTCTTCCTAGGATTCATAATAAACCTATTATGTTCTGTAGGTATGACTAGCGAATTTGCGCTTCAAGACTATTCCCCATGTCCACTAGGGGTCACTACGAGCGTATATTCTCTTGGGCTAAAATGTGTGCGTGAGTAGTCGTACGGACCTCAACATGTTGCATATAAATGTATTTTGCTACTGCACGTAGCTATTAAATAAAACATGTTTGACTGATGTATAGTATATGCAGTGGAAACTCTGTGTTGAGTGATTATAAAAGGCCGCGAGTCCCTAGTGCAGTCCTCCCGACTCACGCCAGAGGGCGCTGGTGACTTACGTCGCCTCATCTGTGCAGAATGCCGCGATAGAATTATCGAGTAATTCTGAATTAGTGTCAGCAAGCTACAGTAAACAGCGAATCAAGTCCTGTCAGTTTGGTATTTTATCTTCTATTGCTGTGCCTTTTTCCTGTGGTGTTCACAGGAAACACAAACAAAAATAATTTTCTAAATGGGACAAAATAATTTTCTAAATTGTACTTTCCAATCGAAGGAATATTAAGATGAAGGTGATCATGTTTGTTTTATATATGCTACAGCATTTGTTTTTGCAATGCTATGTAAATAAAGTTGATGTGGAATTTTACAACGTGTTTTTAACAGTTCAAAATTTTACCCGTTGTACCAATCAAATGGTGAATAAGTTCAAATGTTTGTAAACATGAATGACGACGTTAGCGCCTCATCCGCCACGAGTTTTACGCACACCCCTATAATTTTCAATTAATAACTCTTAATTAAATATTAGCCCTCCTATTATGTTATTATTTATTAGTAATAACATTTTGGTTTCCGACACATGTGCATAATAAAAGGCCCACATTCATTTTTGGCTTGGATCCGTATAAATACTTGGTCTGGTGATGGAATGAACACGTCATCGCGAATGATACAGACACATGTACGGTTTAGACTCACCGCCTCCTCTGCTTGTCTTTTGTATGTTTTCACTTTAGTCTGCAGCTTCTCTATAAGCTCCTGGAGACGAGCCGTGTTCTTTTTGTCCTCTTCTGTCTGCAGGAACCCAGAGCGGCTTTTAATTCAACGCTTTGGAATTAGACCCCAAAGTGAATATGATGCTGAACGGCAATTGGCATTATAAAAACATTGACCGTGTTTGTTTAATTTACACAGTGCACATACTTAAATATGAGTATAATTTACACATATTAAATATTATTAATTAGTAGCATAATTGTGTTTCATTTACCAGAACTGAAAAATTAAGTTCAAGTTTTTATTAAACTAGCTTAAAAGTGTAGTTTATAAAAAGAAAATTAAATAAAGTTTAGATTAAATAAGCATAAAAGTGTAGTTTATATAAAAAGAAAATTAAATAAACTAAATACATTAAATAAACTATGAACTAATAAACTAATAAAAATTTGGTACAAACAAACAATAGTAACTATGTATTCATTCATGATATAGCATTTGCTTAGAAAATGAGCAGTGCCAATTTTATGTTAAAAAAGTAAATTATATATAAGTGTGTGTGTGTGTGTGTGTGTGTGTGTGTACCTGATAGGTGAGCTCTTTTATCTTTCTCTCAAATTTACGGAAACCTTTCTGAAACTCGTTGCTTTTCTTCTGCTCTGTCTCCAGTTCACTGTCCAGTTCTCTCACCTCCAAAAAAAACAGATTAAAACGGTTTGTGAAATATTAACACCTTCATATACAATGTAAAACAAACTTGAGTAATATACATATTTATAATTATTATAGTGATACTATATTTACATGTAAATATGTACATCATTTGTTGTTAAACTTTTTTTTTAATGTATCTTTATTCACTGCTGTCTCTATTATTATTTAATATATATATATATATATACTTTTTTTATTATTACCATCCTGCACAATTTTCATACTGTTTGTTTGTGGCGGTTCCAGCGATTGAATTTCCCCACTATGGGGAATTATAAGTAAGTTCATGCATTCCTTCATTAACTAATTCATTCATTCGTTCGTTCATATTCTACTTTATTATTGACATTAACTGTGTTTTTATTCATTAAAATGAAAAATATGGCAGATTCAGATTGTCATTCGAGATGCTCAGAAAATCCTGCTGACCTTGCTTTCTAATTTACTGATCTGCTTCTTGCCGCCTTTCAGAGCGACCTGCTCGGCTTCATCCAGGCGCATCTGGAGGTCTTTGATGGTCTGCTCCATGTTTTTCTTCATGCGCTCCAGGTGAGCACTAGTGTCTTGTTCTTTTTTGAGTTCCTCCGCCATCATTGCAGCCTGCACAACAAAAGGCATCGCTTTTACTTTCCCGTTCAATACGTTTAACGCATAGAGAAGCGACACAATCTCTCAGAAGAGCTGCCTACATCAGTGATGGCCTTCTTAGCTTTCTCTTCTGCGTTTCGGCCTTCTTGAAGAGCATCGTCCACGTCACTGGACAATGCTGAAAGATCACTCTCCAGTTTCTTCTTCTGGTTGATCAGTGATGCATTCTGGGTAGGTGAACAAAGGTTGTGTGATTATTTCATAGTGCTGCGTTTTCTACCATCTTCATGAAGGTCTGACGGACAGAAGCAGAACGCTCACCTGAGAACGCAGCAGTGTGACTCTCTCGGTGGTTTCCAGAAGCTCAAATTCGGCCAGTTTTCGAGAACGATCGCTCTGCTCCAGCTGGTTCCTCAGTTCCTCCACTTCGGAACTCAGGAGGTTGTTTCTACGGTCAGTGATGGCAACCTGTTCCTTTAAATTTTCATTCTGGTGACTGGTCTCATCCAGTTCTATCTGCAGGTCCTTGGAAAGCATGAACATGATTGATTGAGTGAGTGATTTTTGATTGACTCTTATTGATCAGGTTCTTAGCTTGTGCAGAGGTCACGCTGCGCTCACCTTGACTTGTGTCTGGAGGTTCCGGACCATCTTTTGAGACTCACTGGCCAGACGGTTCGCATGATTCAGCTGGATCTCCATTTCGTTCAGGTCGCTCTCCATCTTCTTCTTCACCCTGATGGCTTCACTACGAGACTTCACTTCGGCATCTAAGGTGGTCTGCATCGAATCCAGGACCCTCTGATGGTTTCGGCTATAGACAGACAGACAGATCTGTCTAATTGAAATAACATCTAATTGTTTAGTTTGGCTTTACGGAGATTGTCTCACCGGAGATTGTCGGCTTCTTGGTCTTTCTCAGCCAGTTTCCTGTCAATGTCGGCTTTCATCTGGTTGAGCTCGAGCTGGATGCGCAGCGTCTTGCTCTCCTCGTGCTCCAGTGTTCCCTGAGAAGAAACAACCGCTCCATCTAATCTCCTCCAGCAGGACACACAGACAAAACCCCCCGAAAACATGCCACATTCTGAAGACACGTGGTCCTGTGGTGCCCGACCTTTTAGAAAATGTGACCCAAACTTGACTTTAATTCTGACTGTGAATTTCTCGGGACACAGTATATATCAATATCATCTATGGATATTTAGATGTGGTCTAGATGTGAAAACGACTGAAAAGAAATAATAAATCTTATAAGTCGACTCTTATAAGATTATTAGACTATGCGATGCTTATTTTAATAGTGCAACATCTGCAGATGTTTTCCAGAAACCAGTTTCAGAATGTTGGGGTTAAAATGTGGCACATTGATTGATGATGTGTGACGTGAGAACCAAGGTTTTGCTCTGATCACAAAGAAATTTTGTTCATTCTCTGGCCATTTTTGATGCAAATTTGGGACAATTTTCGCAGATTTTTACTGCAGACAGTTCATTATACAACTCTAAATGAGCTTCGAGCAGGAGGTTGAAACAAGAGTAATACTTCAGCTTCCTCGAGTGCAGCTTGAATTTCACTCTTCTCCAAATCCAGGCCCTTTTTCATCTTCTCGAGCTCGTGGATGGTCTTCCCACCCTGGCTTATAGTGTCACTCAGGTCAGAAATCTCATCTGTTCAAAACATAAAGAGCTTTGATCAGCTGTTCTGTCCAAAAACGTGGTAGTTTAGTAAAATATACGTTTTCCAAATGCCAATTGTTTCATGAATTACTGCAATGAATATTTAAAGGTGAACTGAAAATTGTTGCTTGGAATGTGTGAAATGTTAATTTCACATGTTAGATGTTATGACCTCTGTCATACCCTGGAGATTTTTGTTTTCTCGCTTTAGACTTTCCAGTTGCTCCAGAGTCTCTTCGTAAGAGTTCTTGTACTTAAACAGCTCCGTGTTGAGATTCCGGGCCTCCTTCTGAGAAGATTCCAGCTCGGACTGGCACTCTTCATATTTCTGCCTCCATTCAGCCAGAATCTTGTCAAACTGCTTCTGCTTCTTATCCAGGGCGGTGGTGGTGGCATTCCAGCGCTCCTGATCGACCACAAGCTCTTCAATCTCAGACTGTAGACGATGTTTGGTCTTTTCCAATGAAGCACACTTGGCGTTAGATGCTTCCACTTGCTCCTCAGCCTCCTGGAGACGGATGACCAGCTTCTTCCTGTGAAAGCGATTGGTTCGATTGGTTTGAGAAATTATTACTACAGCGGTACCTCTCTTTACTAAATTAATTCGTGTTGAGTTTCGTAAACTGGAAATTTCCTGCTTTCGTAAAATTAGGGAGTCGCAGTTTCATTACAAAATGGCATGAACAAAAGTGACGTTGGCTTGTCCTGCGTGACGTGTCAGCGGTTCCGCAAATAAGATGTCCGTAATCGTATTACCTCTGTAAAACTGTGTTTTTTGTTTACTGTTAATTTAAAAAAATGTTTTATAGCTCTGAACACTTTCATGTTTCATTCAAAAAATTCACTGCATAATAGTGATGAGAAAAAAACCTTTTTTCTTTTCGTTTAACATTCTTGTCGCTTGAACATTTGGCATCTATCGCATATTGAAATAATTTTGTTAAAAAAAATGAAATTTTCTCGACGACTCCCTTCGTAAAAGGAAATTTTCGGTAACAGAGTCTTGGTAAGTGGAGGTAACACTGTATTATGATTTCTAATCCACTTTCTCACTTGGCTTCCTCCAGCTCCTCCGTCTTCAGTATGGCATCCGTCTCATATTTGGTCCTCCATTGGGCAACCTCGGCATTCAGCTTGGACAGAGCTCGCTGGAGCTCCGATTTGGCCTCCTGCTCTTCATCATACTGCTCTCTGAGTAGATCACAGTCATGTCGAGATGATTGCAGAGCATGAGCCAAGGCACTTTTGGACTAAACAGAGACAGATGGAGAACATTTTAAACTGGTGGAAACGTTCTAACTGTGATGACGTTCTCACTCTCTTACTTTACTTTCTTCATCCAGCTGTTTCTTGAGCTCTTCTGTGTTTTGGCTAGTGGAGTTTTTAGAGCGCTGAAGCTGAGACACCAGAGCTTCACGCTCCTCCAGCTTTCTTGAAAGTTCAGCTGTAAAGTCACACACGGCTCATGGTTAGTCTGGGTTGGTGTTCCATCACGATCAAAGCGTTCCTGTGGGTCCACCAATAAGGCTTTTGTTTGGTTGGGTTCAATTCATAGGGAGAATATTAAGCTGGTCCAATATTTGACCACATTACACTGTAAGTTGCTTTGAGACGAAGCGTCTGGTAAATGTAGAGAAGAATAGAAGCGTACTGTATTTTTTTTAACTACAAAGTGCACTTTGAAAAAATTTTTTTTACAAAACTGACTGTGCGCTTTATATTCCAGGAAAAAAAGCTTTACTTTTATGCATTGTAATAATGAAACATTTTTTAATGCTTTTTTTTTGTTTTTTGTTTTTTTGTTTAGTGCATAACACAAAAAACACCCATTCATTGTCATTGAAGTTATTTTATTGTTTATACTGACCATTTTTTCCCATTGGCTTTTCACCAGCAAGATAGTCTGGCATTTTACTTTACAATATTTTATTTCTTTTAATTGGTTTATTTGTTATTTGATTTGATCAGACTTGTTACAATTGTATTGTTAATTTAACTTTTTATTATGCTATTGTCCTATAAGTACTTTGATTTTTAGCACTTTGGTCGGTCCTTATTAAGTACCATAATAAACTTGACTTGACAACGCATTCACCATGAATGATAGAAATTATCTTAGATAAAGAGATAATTAGATTAAAAGGTGTTTTTAAACATGAAATAAACCAAGAAGCATTTGAGGATTATACGCTCTGGGTTCCTTATACTATAAGACACACAAGATAATAATGCGCACCAATAACAAAATGTAATTTTTCACTTTTTTTTTTTTCACATTTAATATAGTAACACAATTTCTGTATGATCATAATGCCGTACCACTTTCAGTCTGTGCATGTGCTCTCTCTGTGTTGCTTTCGCTGAGCTGCCGCTGAAGATCCTCTACTTTGGCTTTTGACTCGTTCATCTGATCCTCATAAAGGCGACACATCTTCTCAGACGAGGCCTGTGAAGGGATTTGAGAGATCAGGAGTCCAATTCGAGGTATTAAAAACCGAGCCGAACTTTTCAATATTTGTTGTTGGAGATAACCCTCCTATAATCCACGTGGAATCTGATCTGAAGGCAGTTTCTACCTTGTTCTTTGCGATCTGCTCTAAATTGGCGGTGAGGTCATCGGCCTCCATCTTGGCCTCGCTTTTCTCCTTCTCTAGCTTCTGTTTGACGCGTTGAAGGCTTTCGATCTGCTCTCCCATCTCCATGACACTGTCTGCGTGCTTTTTGCGTAGGGCGGTTGTCACAGCCTCGTGGTGCAGGGTGGTCTCCTCCAGGTCGCGCCGCAGTTTCAGAAACTCTGCTTCCCGTTTCTTGTTCATCTCAATTTGGACGGAAGTGGCAGCTCCGGCTTCTCCTAGACGCTCGCTGAGCTCTTCAAGCTCTTTAGCTGCATCACTCCTCTGTTTCTCCATTTTAGCTCGGGTGGCACGTTCCAGTTCCAGTTCCTCTTCAAGCTCCTCACAACGAGCCTGGAACAAACATGTATGCCATTAAATCAACCTCCTGCATTGTTTTCTTATCCTGCATTGAGATTTACCTGTAGCTCCTTGATCTTTTTTTGGAGTTGAGTGATTAAAGATTGCTCAACCTCGATTTTTGACGTCATTTGAATCCTTTCGTTGTCTTTCCTAAAAAAGGCACCCAACAAAAATGAGTTTTTCATCAGTAAACAAAAACGATTTTGTTTGAAGAAGAAAAAGAAGAAGAAGAAGAGAAAGGAAAAGAAGGAGAAAGAGAATATTTGAATAACAGAAACAGTTTGATTTTATTTAATTCATTTAATATAAAAGACAACATTCAGGCCCCTAAGATCACGATAAGGCAGGAAGTGAGAAAAAGATAATCATACTTTTTTTGGGTTTCCTCCATTTGCTGTTTATCGTTTTCAAGATCCATGATGGATTCCATGGCCAGCTTTAAATCCCCCTCCAGCTTACGTTTGGCCCTTTCAAGATCCATCCGTAATTTCTTTTCCTGTTCCAAAGACCCCTCCAACTAAAGGATTAGGATTATTGTTTCAGGAGAAGAAAAGAACGAAAAAACTTTATTGCTCTTGTGAGTGAATCTCTTGTGCTACAGCAGGTCAGTTTCATAATCATAATACATTTTAAATATATTGAAAATGTCTACAAAATCAAACATGCACACCAATTACATGTTAATTATGTCAAATTATTCACATTTTAGTAATACAGGTATAAGGTAGCTGTTGCCATAGTTACACAGTTTAATTAAGAATAACAAATTAAGAATAATAAGACTAATTTATCCCTTTAAAAATGGTTTAAAAATGACCATCATTATTTGTGACTTACATCGTCTACTTGTTGCTCCAACTTTGCTTTGGCCTTAGTCAGGACATTCACTTTGTCTTCTTCCATCTGCAAGTCATCCAGCGTCTGCTGGTGGATCTCATGCAGGGCCTTTTTTTCTTTTGTGAGCTTCAGAATGTTCTCATCCAGGGATGTCATCTCCTCTATAAGATTCTTCACCTGAGAAAATCAGATTTGAATTGGTGTTCTTACACAGTATCTGGGTATTTGAGATTAAAGCATACCTTGTTTTCTGTGGCATGCTTCTCTTTTTCTACTTTGGCCATGGACATCTCCAAATCATCAAGGTCTTTTTTAAGCTCAGTGCTCTCATCCTCCAGTTTCCGCTTTTTAGCCAGAACGGTTGCGTTTATCTCCTCCTCGTCCTCCAGATGTTCTGTCAGCTCTTTCACTTTGGCCTCGAGCTGGATTTTGGTCTTGATGAGAAGATCACAGCGATCTTCTGCATCTGCCAGGTTCTCTTGCTCCTAGAAGAAAATTAGAACAATCCTTTGAATGATCTGGACACTGGAATGAATACTAAAATGTTAGATGTGTGAACTTTCTATACATTTTATCATATATATATACGGTATATTGATATTATCAGTACATACATACAGAATATACATTATATATAATTATACCATATATATATATATACACTGTTGAGAACAAAATTATTGGCCCCCCTACAAAATAGTGGCTGTTTAATTTCAAAAGTCCTTTTAAACTATAAAAAAAATACTGTTATTATTAGGAATCCTAGTTAGATGTTTAAAATAAAAAAAAAAATGTAATTGCGGTTTTAAATTGAATTTTGCTCAGTAAATTAGTATATATCAGAGATATTTCAGCTGATGATGTACTATACTCACTGCCTGGAGCTGCAGGAAAAGGTCACTCTTGTCTTGGATCAAGCTGACCTGCTTTTCTTCCAGCTCCTTGCGTTTGGACTCAGACTTCTCCAGCATTTCCTTTAGCTTCAGAAACTTCTCTTTCAGAGCCGTCAGCTCTTTTTCAGCCGTAGCGCTTTTCAGTAGGGGCTTGATTTTGAAGAAAAGCTTCATCCACGGCCAATTCTTTACAATGTTGAAGGCCCGAACGTTCCACTGTATGACTGTTATAGCCTCTCTATGATGCGAAAGAGAGAAATGATGTGATCAGTACCTGTCAAAAAACTACATCTTTATGTCTTACTTAGACTTCACAATAATCCAGTATTTTATCAATATTGGAAGGATGGATGGATGGATGGACGGACGGATGGACAGATAGATAGATAGATAAAGATAGACAGACAATGTCTTCTATGTATTATCTGTGTATGTCTTCTATGAATGTACAATTGTATTCGTTCATTTTTACTAACTAGTCTAGTTAGTCGTAATCTTCCTACAATGTCAGTACATTCATACAATTTAAATTTGTAAAGTCACTGCATTTTCTCGATTCGTATCCACGTGTTCGAATGGAAACTGTGCTGTGTTGCCCACATCAAGGGAGAGAACGACATCCACCCCGTATGACTCACTGGCTTATGTCCATGAATGAATAAAACGATGCCCATTTTAGTGGGTCTATTACTGGGTTGACTTTCAGAGGTCGCACACTTGCTGTGATTGCAGGCGGATGACTGCAGGGTTGGTTGGAGAATTCGATCTGATCAAATAGCCGCCGTGCATCTGCGCCACAGGCCAACCAAAAGGTGAAGAGCCCAATATTTATTTAGAAACCCAGGCCTTCTGTTGGACTACAGGCTTTAATCCTTTGCCAATCTACAGATATGCTTTCAATGTGGTCCTTTAGAAGCCCGGGTGCCTTGGCAAAACAACCTTTAGCGCAGGGCGCTGGCCTGTATTTTTAGGGAACAGCTGTCATGTGACCTACTGGCTTTGAGGACACCGTCCTCATTGTCTTATAAAGGGAAAGAGTTGAGGCTTTAGATTTAGCGCTGGAAAACTTCACATGGTTCAAAGAGCTTGCCGGGTCTCGTCTTCACATGCTCGGCACACACACACACACACACACTCCATCCACATCTGCCCAAAATACCTCTCAAATGTTTAGGGTTTGGTTGGTATCAAGTGACGGGAATTTTTTGCCAACTTTTTATATCAAGTTAATGAGTTTATGTTGGCCACCAATCCAGGGTGTGTCACGCCTTCAGGCACAGGGCTGCTGTGATTGGCTGCAGCTCCTTGTGACCCAGAAATGAAAAAACTGTGAATGGATGGATTGATTTTTATATGGGTCTATTTTATGTTTATAGTTTGAGAGTGTATGTAGCTGCATTAAATTATATTTAAAAAATGTTGCACACACACACACACACCCTCCCACATTTCTATACACTGTCAAATAGTACCTTTCTATGCATAATGAAATATAATATAATATAATATAATATAATATAATATAATATAATATAATATAATATAATATAATATAATATAATATAATATAATATAATATAATATAATATAATATAATAATTCTGAATGCAATTAGTGTACGTTTAAACCCAAATCCAAAACTCTATAAGACTATAAAAATATAAAAACGAATCTAATGCATAGAAGTGAATAAATTGTTAATTACTTCATTTCTGTCATTTTCCTCAGCTCCATCCTCATGATCTTGCCGCGGCTGACGGCCTGAAGCAGCGTGAGAACTTTAGCCAAACGCCCGTCCCTCATGTCTTCTAGGTCTCCCAGCAGACCAGTCTTAAAAAACACCTGAATTAAAGAGACTGGCTTATTTATTCAGTACAGTCTGGATTTACTGTCCATCACCTTTTGTATTACTGAAGTCAAAAGGACACAAACTTGCCTTTGTGTGGCCAAATCTGTACTGATTACTGTCGATTTCTAGAGAAGACAATAACTTCTCCGCAGCCTTTCTGCTGTCCACAAACTTGTCTTCAGGAATGGCGTGAGGATTCAGAATGCGGTACCTTAAAAAAGGGGGACAATTATTAAGAGGACGTGTTTTTTGGGATTGTCTTGTCTATTGTTGAATTATTAGACTGGTTGTTTAATGCAATGCTTAATATTAGAGACTTTCAGAGGTGTAAAGAGTACCTGAAAACCACACTTGAGTAAAAGCACGAATACCTAAAAAATACTCTAATACAAGTTACAAGTTACCAAAAAAAAAAAAGTAAAGAAAAAAAAAGTATTTTACTGTGAATTTAGGGTCAAAAAACACCAAGAAGTATGAAAAAACGTGAAACTCTTTATTTATGAGGGTTTTATTTTCAAATACTGTATTGAAATGAAATTTAACGCCTCATAGTGAAAGTGAAAAAAAAATTAAAAGATGTTAAAAAAACTTGGAGTAACATGGAGTAAAGAGTACATATACTCAAAAAATAATGTAGTCAAGTAGGGAGTACAAGTTGCTTATATTTTTGATACTCAGTACAAGTACAAAGTAGCCAAAGAATTGCTAAAGTAAAGTAACAAACTACTCAAGTACTTTACACCACTGGAGCCTTTTTTTGGATTGTCTGCTCGGCTGTTTGAAGCTCACCGTTGTTTAAACTCTGCATAGAGAATTCTGTTAGGAAATCCTTTTCTGCAAATGCGAATCCCTTCCAGGACGCCATTACAGCGCAGCTGGTGCAGAACCAGAAAGGCATCCATGATCCCTGCAGCGAGAAACCTGTGTTTGAGTTTTCAGAAAAAACTGCTCCCAGAATAGCTGCTTTTTTGTACTATAAAGGTGCACCAGATTACAGCACCATTAGTAAATGTTTTTTTCCTTGACATTTTTCTCCACATATAAGCCACACATTCTTTCAAGTGCGCATTATACTCTGTAAAATACAGTATTTTTGTTATTGACAAAAGAAGGTTTGGGTGCTTTGTTGTGAGGTGGATACTGTTGAAGTGAAGTGGTCATGTCTAAGCGAGCGTTTCTGAAAATCTGTGTGGATCTAATTTAAAAATACAATAAAAAAGATTTGGAAACCTGGAGTTTTGGTCTCATTGGGGATGACGCATCGCACGAAATGTGGCTGAGTGCTCCGGAGGTTTGTCATCAGCTTGTTGAGATTTTCCTTAAAGGAGACAAAAAGGCAACAATAAAGCGAGGCACAGACGCATACAAACACGGCTTTCAGTCTGTCGATGTTCTGATTGGTTCCAGGATTTACCTTTATTTGTAGTGAGTTGATTAGGCAGAACAGGATCCAGCACAGACTTAAAGTGATGTTCATGTGTTCAATGCTCTAAACATCACTGCAAGTCTTAACTGTCTCCTCCTGAGTTCTGAGGACGTTTATTTTCTTCTATTGAATATTCATTTTCATTTTAGCTATTTTCAACTTGTTGGTTTTACCTTGTGTAGTTGTGAGACTGTCTGGAAGGAAGCAGCTTTTTTTCTTTTCTCTTTCCCTCCTGCCTTCATTTCAGGTGCTGTGTGGAATATATTTAGCATTTTTATGCATTTCATTTCATTCCACAATTTTAGAGTTGTGACTCTCTCGCGTTTACCTGAATCAGAGCGAACGTAACTTTCATACAGGCTTCCGAGAAGCTTATTGGAGGATTTCTGGAAACAGATTACTACGGTTTCATTCAGGGGGTCTTTGTTTTTGTCCAACCAACCAATGATATTGTAGGGAACCTGGAATGTAAACATTTGTTTTAACAGAATGATTTAAAGACACTGTAATGCTCTATTTAGACCACAAACTCACCACTCCAGCATAATGCACCAGCTCGAAATGAGCTTCATACTTTCGCTTCTTGTCAGGCCTTGGCTTTTGGAAATTAGTGGACTTGCCGAGGTGATTGTCGAACAGCTTGGCCTTGAAGCTGTTGTCGGTGGCTTTAGGGAACATGCACTCCTCTTCAAGGATGGACATGATTCCTAAAGGCTAACAAGGAGAACACTCCTGTTATACAGTGGTACCTCTACTTACGAATGGCTCAACTAACAAAAGTTTCAAGTCACGAAACTTGTCTTTGAAAGTACGAAAAATGATGCGAGCAAAACAAGATTAAGCAAGTCCTTTTCTCACCACTAGCAGGCAGGGAGTCACGCACCGCATGAGTGACACATGCGAGAGTCAAGGCGTATAAAAAAAACAGCTAATTCATTTGCACGTCTTTTTTTAACTGTTCAATCTTAAATGGTAAATCGCTTGCCTAGAATTGCATAGGCGCTCAACCCGAAAAGTAAATGAAACTTATTTTTATTCTCTGCTTTAGTCATTTAACTTATTTGAATGTTTTTTTTTTCAATAAAGATTATGTAATATGTTTTTTAATTACAGTCATTACCGATATTTTACAATTTATAAAAAAATATTGTCTGGGGGGGGTAGATTAGGGCATTTTTTGTGTAAAATGCATTTCTACTTACGGAATTTTTGCAAGAGCGGGTTTCGGAACACATTAATTATGGAAGTAGAGGTGCCAGTGTAATTTTACATGTCTTTTTGTAATTCCATATTTTACATCACATCTTCACTGATCACAGCGTGGTCGTCTGGCTTTTTCTTGTACCTTTTCAATTAGATCAATGCATGCTTGGAGGTCCAGGCCAAAGTCGATAAATGTCCACTCAATTCCCTCCCTCTTGTATTCCTCCTGCTCCAGGATGAACATGTGGTGGTTGAAGAACTGCTGCAGTTTCTCATTGGTGAAGTTGATGCAGAGCTGCTCGAAGCTGTTGAGCTGTTGAGAGAATGCACATGACAGATGTCCGGGCCCGAGTGTGAATGCCAGCGGAAACCATGATAAGTGTGGTGTGGAATTTTGAGAGTCACTCACCTCAAAGATTTCAAAGCCGGCGATGTCCAGCACTCCGATGGAGAACTGGCGGGGCAGTACGGTGTAGAGCGTCCTATTTATACGTCCCACTAGCCACTTGAACATGCGGTCATAAGTGGCTTTGGCCAGAGCTCCGACGGCGTAGTTAACCTGGTGTGTGCGGAGCAAATTATAAAAGCACATGAAGGAAACAGTTGTCACTCACATGGTTTGCAACAGTTGCCTGGATAATCGGCAGATTGCTTGTGCTGCTTTTTTCTTGCCGATCGTTTCAATGCAAAACGTTTAACGGGATTCATGGTTATTTTGTCTGTTGAAAATAATTTTTCCAGCATAATAATACAAATAAAATACCAGCACTTCCTAAAACGTACCTGTTCAACATTCTGGCCTTTAACCACATACTCATTTCCCACCTTCACTCTGGGGTGTAGAAGACCCTTCAGAAGGTCTGCGGAGCTGACGCCCATCAAGTAGGAGGCCTTGTCCACACCTATAATTTGAAATCGTTTTATTTCGCGTCTCATCATTTACAGTGACACGTGCAAACTCACTTTCAGTGCCGTCAGCCTCAGCCTGTTCCTCACGTGGCTTTTGCTTAAACTTCATGTTGCCAAAGTGCATGATTGCGCCTACTATTTTATAGCAGCCGTACTTTTCTTCCGGTGTGAAGCCGAGTGTGTCCATGGCATGCTGCAGAAACAGAAACAGCATGCGAGGAAGAGCACAAATCAGTTTCCTGATAGAGGACACACATTCATATGATTCTATGCATAATACATTTATGAAAGATAAGGCTGACACGAGTAGAAATAAAGTTGATGGAGCGACTGAGAGGCTCCACTGAAATTAATGAAAAATGAAGCCCGAAATTGATATAATCAAAGTCTAAAAGATATGAAGAAGCTTATTACAGTGGCTAAGGTGAAAGTCTCAGACACATTTGTAGTCAAAATGACATTTCTTCAATGAAAAATGTGGAGAAAAATTGCTGAAGAGGATGGATGATGATGATGAATCCCATTCAATAGGGAAAAAAAAAAAAAAGAAAAGGTTCAATTTGAGAAAATAATAATAATAATAATAATGAGTATTTGTAAGGCGCTTTTCACAGTTTTAACTGTCTCAAAAAAAGTACATAAGACGAAAAGGTGAAGCTTCAAAGATAAACAAGAACAGTTGAATAAGAAAACAAGAACAAGAACAATGTAAAAATTATTTTCCTTAAAAGTTCAAAATTTTTTTGTAACTTGTATTGCCAGATTTTTATACATACGTATATCCTCTTTGCACTTCTTTGCACTTTGCACTTCAAATGCAAAACTAAACAAAGTATACTAAGAAAATTAAATAATGTCTTTGAATGTATGGGGATGAGTAGAAAAATTGGAATTTCGATCCTCAGAATTGACTTTGAATTTTTGTCAGTTGCGAAGATTAAGAATGCAGCTCCGAAGATGATGCAAAGACGCACATTTTGGAAGTTGAACAGCAATGCTACGACAAACTGTTGAGGACCAGTTAGCAACCAAAAAATGGCTAATAAAATAAGAATATTAAAAAACAAGAATTCAACAGTTGGAAGTAAGTAGGTGGCCATCGTTTTTAACGCTTTTTTACAACTTACATCAGTAGCCATCAGCTCCTGTCCGTCATTCATGCTTTCTACCGTTGTCACCCCTTGAGAGCAAAAATGGTAGTCGTAGGGGTTTGAAGAGACCAGGAGCATATCTGAAAGACACATGTTGTATTTTTGCTCAATATTAGAGCAATTTCTCATGTGCATTTGGAACAGTTTTCACTAATACCCAAAAGCTCAGGCTTCTTCTGTGACATGATCTGGTAGTATATGTGGTAACTTCGCTCTCCTGGTTGCTGAAATATAACTCTGGATTTTTCCAAAAGATCTAAAATAAAAAGAGATATATAAATATATGGGAGATATGAAATATGGTAAATTATTGGTAAATGGAGAAATTGAATGTCTGCGCGCATTTTAGCTGTTTACTTACATATGTCTATGTCGGAAGAGGCGAGTTTCCCTGTCGGTCCGAAGTGGATCCTGATGAATTTACCCTGTTGAGAGAGTTACAAAAGTGTATTGAAAAATGTTAGCATTATTCAGATAATGAAAGTAAATTAAAAAACCTGCCAATTGCTTTTGCCAATACTCACAAAACGGGAAGAATTGTCATTTCTTAGAGTCTTGGCGTTTCCAAAAGCCTCCATTGCCGGATTAGCTTCAATGATTTGGTCTTCTAAAGTTCCCTAGAAATTAATATTTAAATTGATTGTTATCAAGACAAACTTTGACCGTTTTTATCTTTTAGCTTTTTGTTCCAATTAGAATGAAAACCAAAAACTACACTGAGCAAAAAATAAAAACAGACAAAATTCTGAAGGTTCAAAATAAAAATTGAACCTTCTTAAAAACAGAAAAAGTTGAAACGTTAAGCAAAAACGTGAAGAAAAATGAGTGAAACAACATGGAGTGTTACCTTACACAAAAAATCTAATGAATGGATGTTAAACCTCATTCTAGATGTCCATGACCGCTGCCAAAATGCAGAATTTGACAAAAAAATATAGCACAAAAATTAACAGGACACCTAGATGAAGAGTAAACTCGTGAAAATTGTCCTCATCATCATCAATGTTCAAAAAAAGTTGATGATGCTGAAAGTAAAAAGGGGGAGAAAAGTAAAAATGCTGTGCAAAAAGGGGGACATTACGTGAAAAAACAAGAGGCATTGCGTCTTACTCCTTTTTTTGTTGCTGTCTCACCCAGCGCCGCTACTATGGCAAAATACTGAATAACACGTTTTGTGTTTACCGTTTTGCCCGCACCAGATTCTCCGCTAGGAGTATCAAAAAATTAGCATAAATTATCCTTCAAATATAGAACAAACAGCGCCACAACATGTTTTTCTGAGAGAAAAAATCTTCAGAAAAATCTGAATGTGGCAAAAAAATGCCAGATGTTAAAAAAAACTCACTTAACCCCACGAATCAAAGAACACAGTTCTGTATCAACACTTACGTGATCAGCATGGACTGATTCTCACGATCTGCGGATGGAAAGAACATTATGGGTTAAAAAATTAGCTGATTTGTCATCAAATAAATCGGATTCATAAATATGATGAAATAAATAATAATAAAATGTGAATATATTTCATCTATTTTTATTTGAAGATAGTCCTAAGATAAGATTCCTGTATTCCTCCCACAATGGGGACAGTTCCAAACTGTTTTTCCAAACTTTTTGTCAAAAAAATGTTTTATTTATAATGCATTATTATTTACATAAATAAGTAAACATTCTCTGGTTTATAACTGTAGCCCTAAGTGTCAATATGATGTGTGCTCGTTTACTGGATACCTACTGCGTAACATGTCATTGTAGGCATTATCAGCAACGGAATAAATGTGTGGCGGCGCCTCGGAGCGACGTTTCCCTTTGTAAACGGCTACGACGGTGGGCGAGTAAACTGGAAGCCATTTATATGGATTCATGGTCACACAGAACAACCCAGAGTATGTCTGTTTGAAAGGGGACAGGAGAGCAAAAGGTCAGATTAAAAGGCTGTGACAAACTGCAGCTTTAATACATAACAATTGTGTACACACACACGAGAACAATTTAAAGATTCCACGTGTCTCTCTTAGGTGGCGTTTAATTTTACTGTGGCTTTTATTTTTCCCCTTGGCCCATGCAAGTGCTAAATTCATTACCGGGAACGTGAAGTTCTATGAATAGTGCTTCCCCTCTATGTTTAATGCTCAGGTCAGGTTATTTGCGGCATCAAAGATTAGTGAGAAAGGGCAGATCTTTCTTTGCTTTGAGCAGATATGTGATGGTACCGACATAGATCATCCAGTTGCTGTAGCGCCTCCGCAGATTAGTGAGCACCGAAGCCTCGTTAAGGTGTGTGAGCATTGCCATGTCCTCTATCATGTCAAACTTCGGTGGGTTCATCTGCTGGATGTCGCTCTCCTTCACAGTGGAGCTCTACAGGAGGGAGAGGGTTAAAAATCATGAGAACCAAGTTGTGACAAGATCGGCCAATTACAAAACTTAAAATGCAAAATCTAGTAATTGATCAGTCAATAATTCTGTGATTTCAGTTTAAAGGTATATTGTGCGTGTAAATGTATTCTCTATAGCTTTTTATTTTGTATTACAATACTATTGCAATGCGGGTTCGTAATGGCGCCACCTTGCGATCCAATGTGAACATCGACTCACATATCACAAATGTTCGACTCAACTAAAAACATTAACCTCTTTATCAACGACAGCAAAACAAAAACTCACTTTTGTTGAACTCGGGAAGTTAAATTTAAAATGAATGTCAAAACATTGACACGAAAAAAATTAATAGGGTGGTAATTAAGCTGGTATTATAAATTAACCGTTGTTGATGTTGATATTTAAATAGCATTTAAAACTAATGGGGGGAAAGTTTTTAAAAAACATCAACAAAAAATAGTTAACAACAATAATAATAATAATAATAATAATAATAATAATAATAATAATAATAATAATACAATCAAAGAACCTGTGTTTGGTTCCTTTTCCTCTAAAACATTTCCGGATAGCAACAGCAAAATTATTTTCTATGTGGTCGCACATTGTGACGTGGCGCAAATATTTCTCATGAAGGCATCTGTTTTTATTCTGTCTCTCTAAATTTGAATTTTAACAAGAAGGCCTTACCCGTCCATCTTTCGTCTCCACGATAAATTTATCGCCCACCATTTCTTTGACTTCCACCTCTACGTACGCTTCCTTCTCATCCGCTATCCAAGCGCGTTTCTTCCCTGCGCAAAGGGGAAACTCACATAAACAAATCTCCAGGCCTCAAACATCCGCAGTCGCCATGTTCATTATAAATCCCAAACGAATATGTAATTTTAAGTAAAGCATGCAGCAAACACGACCGTCCGTGATATAGGAACATTTGCTGTTGTTTATACTCAAATTAATTTGTTGAAATCAAGCGATAAAATTTCGGATACCATCAAATGCCACGGTTTGCGCAGCCAGTAGTTCCAGGTCAGTTTTGCGCAAAAACGGCGCAGCTTCTCCGAACTCCTTCAAATCCAATATTCTGGCCATGGCGGTTAATCCACAGGTTCGTTAAAAACTTTTCAGATTAAAGTAGATCCTTTGAAAGAAAACAAATTGGTGTCATTTGCATAAATGTACTGAATTTAATCAAACAATGTATGTGGTTAAAAAAAGATAGAATTTAATATTTAAAATTAAGGACATTGACGTGAGCTTATTTTTGATTGCTGTTTTTTTTTTATCACTATCAAGAAAATAAATTTTTCAACAATAAATTGCCAACTGACCTTATCACAGACTGGACTGATGGAATGACCAGTCTTCTTTTATTATCTCCTCCAAGGTCATGGTTCGAGAAATGATCATGTGTCACCGCCTCCAGCCTTTATTGGTCCTCGCTGTGTGTCCGAACTGACAGAAAAGGGCAAGTCATATTTTATCTTTACTGAAGTCCTAGCTTGGTTGTTTAAAATGATTTTAACAATTTAAAAACTAAATGAATTAGTTCAGTAAGCATTTACTTGTTTTGGGGAGACAAAGACATCGAGGAAGAGAAAACGAGAGAGAGAGAGAGAGAGAGAGATACGTATTTGTACTAGTAATGAAGAAATCAATTATTATTGTACTATACTACAATTGTAAAATAAGCAGTGTGTGTGTGTGTGTGTGTGTGTGTATGCGCGTGTGTGCGTGTGTGTGTGTGTGTGTGTGTGTGTGTGTGCTATTCGCTGTTTTGTTCTCACTTGTTGTGTACATTTGTCTGTTTATTTAATGCTAACATTTGTCTAAATGTCAATCATTCTTTTTGTCTGTATTTCTCTGTCTCTTTCTCTGTGTCTCTCTCTCTCTCTCTCTCTCTCTCTCTCTCTCTCTCTCTCTTTCTCTGTGCGTGTGTGTCTGTGTGTGCGCGTGTGTGTGTTTCACTTGGTGTATTTTTGCTTACATATTTTACACACAATATATGCACAATATACTGCATATATAAGAAACACTGACCACTTTCATGGCAGCCCTCAAGACTCACTTGTTCAAACTGGCTTATTCAATCTAAATGTTCTTTAGTTTCCCTGTTTACTGTATATGTCTTCTAGTTATTTCTGTTTTGTAAAGCGTCCTTGAGTGTCCAGAAAGGCGCTAGAAATCTAAAATATTATTATTATTATTATTATACGATTTTTAGTTTATCAGAATTACAATTTAAATTCTAAAAAGAAATAAAATATTAATCTGCTACTTTTTTATTTCTATCAAAAAAACGTTTTTTTCTTTCTTTATTAGTTCTTTTTTTCAGAGTGATATTTAGTCGTTTGACACCAGCGATTATCAGAGCGGCTGTGCACACCGCAAATTCCCCCCGGTCTCACTTGGATAAAGGTTACAGAAATCCACTCAGCAGTAACAACCACAGCCAAGCAACTCTTTAACATCCCTCCAATAACCCGCTAACAATTCTCTCCTCAGCATACAGCACAAGTATTAGGTGAACATAATGGCCATGTGCTTGAGTCTTCTCCCTTACTCTAATTGCTTGTTTGCGGAATCTTTTGTTGTAAACGCCAGCACTGGGTGGCATTGTGAGAGAGAGAGTTTGTGTGTGTGTGTGTGTGTGTGTGTGTGTGTGTGTGTGTGTGTGTGTGTGCGTGCGTGCGTGTGTGCGTGCGTGTGTGTGTGTGTGTGGTCACCATAAATGCAACTCTAGACCAAATTACTAAAGGCTCCCTTGTGCCAGACATGATATGGGAAACTAAAAATACATGGCGATATAAGCCAAGATGCATTACCCTTAATGATAATAGCGGCATAATTAATAACAAAGTTTTTCACCATAGAAACTGACATTGTGTGTAGCAAGTTTGTGTGGGACAAACATCACAGCTTTAGTCAGCAAAGTCTGTACTGTAGTAGTAACTAAATATATTCTGTCTTCATTAAAAGCAAGCAAAACCCAACTTTGGCATCAATAATGAAAGTTTTACGTTTTAGATCCAGTTGCAGCTTATTTTCAAACTACTGTAGTTCCCTTTATTATTACAATATTAAAGTATTACCGGTATTTAAAAGTTTACATTTTTATTATTAGATTTCTCTGTGTCTGTTGCCGTCTCTGTGTATTTGTCTCAGTATTTATGTCAGTCCCTTAATTCGTAATACTTAACTGTATTTAAATATTACAGAATATTTGCAGTAAATTTCAGAAATGAGACAGACAATGTGTTTCACATTTATAACACACTATCACACAGAAAAGATGTGAATACATATGTCATATCATGTACATTTTCTACTTAACCAGGGAATTTTGCAGTACATTTATGCTCTTATTTTATATTTTTGATGTACATAACAACTGGTGTGGCAGGAGTTTCCAGACAAAGTGCTAAAATAACAGTCCTAAATTCAGCCTAATATACGCAGGCTGCTTTTCCACTGCGGTAATTGAGGGAGCCGGAGTCTCTTTCACACTCAATCCCCAGTGGATTTGACCTTGAGTTCAGTGACCTTGTATGTAGAAAAGGGTGAGGAGTTTGGAATGGGAGGAGGCTCAAAGTGTTCCGATATAGACGAAAATACTCGTGCCAAAGGGTGACATTCCAAACAGAGACCTATAGACACTATTGTCAACCACCCAACAATGAGTGACACCTCATAAACCGATGTAATCTGGAATTATGGCGCAGGAGAATCAAGAATGTGCGTTTTAATTCATCTCCCTGGTAAACAATTACCCAGCGCATTTGTACTCATTAAATTGACATCAATCTCTTGGCAAAACACCAGTGTTGCATCAACCAGTGAAACAGCTTTTTGCTCTGGATAGATGTACCAGACCAGTTGAGAGCTATTCTGGGACATTTCATAAGTGTGGCAGCTGGGTTATGTACAGCTTGACTTACTAGACTCCACATAAAAAATACACACTGACCGGCAAACAAGTGGAAGAGATAATCTGACGGGATTTTTTAGCCAATGCAACTTTCCACATCGCATGAAATAAAAATGCTGATTAGTCCTAGTAATCCAATCAGGCCTTTAATGCACAGATTAAGCGTTTTTTTTTTATTAGCCAGGCTTTTGTGAGCCTGAATATTTGTGAACAAAATAATGTGCCTGAGACTAAGTTGGACTGAAAGAAAGATTCCTGGAATCAAAGTTTCAATTGCAGTTGGGTCACAGTTGTTTTAGATCATCGTGCACCAAATGCCATCCGGATTAGATGCTGCAATGGAGGGAGGGCTGGATTTACAGGCCCGAACGCACCAAGAGGACAGGCCTGCGTTTATTTTACACCCATTTGGTCACAAAATGAGTCCACGACTGATGATTTTAATGCAAAATCCATAAAAACAAATTTTTTATGCTATCCTGCAAATTTGCCGTTTAACCACATTAAAAATGCTGAAAAATACAGGACATAAAATACATAAGTTTGTATCAATCTATTCAGATTGTCTTTCAACTCAATATGGAAATGTATTATTTTAGCATCAGCAAATTAGAGCAAATCAGCAAATCTGAAACTTGTGCGAGATGAGGAGAACGTCATAATGACTCTTTGCCACAAATTTAGCAGTTTTAAATTTCAGTGTGAAGTTGAAGTGTCAACTTTACAAATTTAACTCTGACATAATTCACTCAAAGACCAGTCCACCTGGAGAAAGCACTGTATCAGCATACAGAGCTTTTTACTGTAATCGTTGAGGGCCAAAAGACAAATATTCGAACAGGAACTGAAGCATGTCTGCAGCAGTTACCATGACTGCGTTCCGAGAAAGTAGCAGTGCCTTTTTTCACCCAAAAGTATCACTTTTATCATTAAGTAGCATTTAATTTTTTTTCTTAAAATTAAGTTGGGGGTCACATGTCTGACATGAATCGGACCATCCTCTAATTCCGCAGATTTTTTTTACGTAAAACTCTCAGGTAATTCAAATTTTAATAATTGAGCATCACTGTGTGTAAATTAAGAATGAACAATATTTAGAAATGTAAAAAGTCATTCCTGCAGCTGAAATAAAGGCTAGTTTAAAAATTCTAAAATTGTTCAGAGTTCTTGCGATCTTTACTATCTGTAGGAATTCAGTTGTGGGTAAATCAGGTGTTTTTAGCCAATGTTCCTTGTTTTACGGATGATACATGTGTCTTCCCACACAAAATATTGGCACAAAAATTGTAAAATCTTGTAGGAACGACAAAATAGAACATGATTAAAACATTCACACACTCAAAATGAAAAGCTGAGAGAAATCAAAGGTGCGGACAGAGAAGCCAGTTTGATGCCAGTTAATCACAAAAGCTTGTGGCGTGATCTCTATCAATCTGTCATCAGAAACAGATTCTGCACAGACATCCATTAATGCTTCAGTTATAAGGCTTTAGTAGCGTCCTATTGAGTAAACCCCAACATAAACAAGTAATGAAAGTGCGACCTGGTGACACTTTTAGCCTCGTCCCTGTGGTTTCAGACAATAGTCTTGGCCCTTACTGGAGATACCAGTGTCTTTAGCTCTTTTCTATTTCGGTTGGTGGCAGCATACCTTCCCTCAGCTATCTAATTTAAAGGCTCTGCCACGTGGCTTTATCTAAACCAATGCAGACAAGAGGTCGCGCTTTGGGATGCCACAACAATCCCCGTCTAAATTCCAGTTAGCAGGCCCACATTGCACCGTTCTGATAGGATGAGGATTGTTGCAGAAGCCACTGTTGCTCTGATGATTCTTCCAACTACATGTTCTTTTTCTTCCTCCTCTTTTTCAAGATAACTTCTTGCTTCGTAGTTTAAAATGATTTATTTATCGTTATTTTTTAAAAAGCTTTTTATTTATTAGATGTATTCATTTTATATTTTCAGTGAAGTTGGCAGTGATTTTTGGGGGGCCATGATTAATTTGCAGAATAATGTGTGAATCTACAGAAATGCTTTGGCAAAGTTTGGCAAAAGAAAAACAAAACTGGTTTTATTCAAAATTATACTTACATATACAAGAATAATTAAAATGTAACAAATATATATTTTCAAACTACATTTGTGGGCCACATTAATTTTGTGGTGCAAATCACATTTGTATCAAGTTCTTATCATCTTGCATCACATTTGCATCAAAGTTTATCCAAATACTTCTTTTACAAATACATTATATTTACATTACATTTAATTAGAGTCATTTTTAAAAAGTTATTGTATGTATGCGTTATGACTCCGGTGAAGAGCAGGAAAACCAGAGTATGACAGAGAACAATGGCACAGGTAAAGACTTAAATACACAGACAGATGAGAAACAGGTGGCAACAATCAAACTGATGATAAGATGGGAACAAAGGCTCATGGGAAATGTAGTCTATGTCCCTAGTACATGAACGTGACAGTACGTATGTCAAAATGTGTTTCGTACAATACTACTTTAACTCAATCCCATTTCTTTTATAACTGCATTTTATCAGAAACACTGTAATTAAATGTAACTGTTACGAAGAAAAAGCAATATCCCATGGCAGTTTAATTAATAAATTTTTTCTTAAATTCTATAAAATAGTAATCATTTGTACTTAATACAAAGACAAATCTCACTGGACAGATTGAGCTGCGGTAAGGCTTTTGCTTGGTCGAGACAGCAGCATCATGTTGACTCTTTACACGTGAGTAGAAGAGGGATCTGGAGTAATGTGGTGGTCCGTGCACTGCTTCTGCTCCTCGTCTCCAAACACTCCAGAGGGATTTTGGCACCTGTCACTTACAGCAACTGCTTGAAGCAGACACAAGGCAGACGGCCTGACAAATGGCTTTCGGTATGCGTTTCTCAGGGACTAAAGAGCCGCATCTGAAATGTGTCATTTTACTTGTAAAGAATTCTAATGTACATCGTGTCATTCCACCTATGCGTATGTTGCAACGTAAATGTTGTTTCAAAATCTATAGATCACTTGAAGTGACGGATGAGGTTAAACAAAAACATTTTGGTTTTATAGATAGAGATAAATAGCGAGAGAGATAGAATGAAAAAGAAAGAAGCCTATCATTTTGTCACAAGATGTCAAGAAATTATTAATCAATTCATTAAGTTATTAAAAACTCTGAATTAATTTTTGCTGGTTTTGTTAATCTGAGAAGACGGTTTACAGACAGAAGTGGCTGTGTTGTTACTGTGAAAATATAAAGTCATTCTTGAACTTCAGGGTATTTTACTTCCATTACGCTTGTGATGTACAGTAGTGAGTGTCATGGCGAGTACAGTGTGAGCTGTGTGAGCGTCATCACGGTTGTTTGACGTGTCTTACAGTGTGTGTGCTCTTACAGTTCTAACATGGTGGATTGCTGGTGTGAACCCTGGAGCATCTTGAGAAGTGCTGCGACTTGGCAGAGACTCAGACATTATTATAGCGCTGGAGCTTTTGAGTGAATGGGCCTTCATTTCACACTTACTGAGCAGAGAGACGGCCTGTCATGCTTGATCTTATGTAGTTTTAGCCTCCCTCTCTCTCTCTCTCTCTCTATCTCTCTCTCTCCCTTCTGTTTTACTCTCTAACTCTAAGCGCGCCGGTGTCTGACGCCATCTTCTGGCAGAATCCGGTTACTGTTTGCAGAGTGATGCCGTTTCTCTTCTCAAGTTATTACGAAAGCACGAGGAAAAAATAAGAACATAAGAACAGACATTGTATAATACACGTACCGTTTTTCGTTTAGTAAAGAATTGTACACCATATTGTTCACCCAAAGAAGGACTAAATTCGGCCACTAGATGTCCCTGTTTCTCTTGAGCAGTGCTGAGTAAATATTTTGGTTTGGCGATTTAGCTTTCATGCTATGTGTTTGTTTGTTTGTTTGTTTGTTTGTTTGTTTGTGTTACATTCATTCCAAACTTACTGCTACATTCGTACACTGTAGTTTTATTTTTAATACTAAATTTGCCATATGTAAATTACATTTAGAGAAAGCGTTTTGAAGCAACATGTGCTGCCTAAGCATGTTTACAGCAATGTGTGTAAGAAAATTGTATCGGTCTGGAAATGCTTCTCAACCTCAAAGAGAACTTTTTTTCTTCCCCCTAACCATATCCCACTTCAGAGCCAGACATGGTGGCCGAGTATGTTTATGCAGCATTTGACTTCCAAATCTAATAAAACGAATATAAATAGAACAGCAATGTTCCTACTGCTTTCATTCCGGTCTTCCACCCGCACTTCATATCTCAATCTCATCACGCGTTCCCTCACACAAGAGTCACCGGGCAGCACTAGAAAATAAGAAGCAGCCAAACAATTCGCATGTTTGATTTTTCCGTATCGGTGGAATATCAGCATCCACTGTTTTCTTTGCAGGCATTCTTTCTCTGGATGTCATATGGACAGGAAAGGGTTATCTGACAGGAAGTGGAAGTCCTCCTGCCGCCCCATCCTGTAGCTGAAGGCCTGTGAGCCAGGAACCCCTGCTCCCCTCCCTCGTCCCTCCGCAGGGCATGGCTGCCCGCTTGTGTTTTGGTAATCTTCATCCACCCTGACCTGCTGGCCTGCTCCTGGCGCCAGCAGTCTCAGAGCACCCCACACACACACACACACCTCCCCGAGCCCCCGGCTAATTCAGTCCAGCTGTTGCAAGGTGCCTCGCCCGCCCCCACCCGTCACTGCACTTGCTATAAGGCTCGCGGAAAAAAATGGCGAGCACTTGTGGTTCTGTTGCGGAATCTCTCGTAGGTTTACACAATGAATCCGCAATGACGGACGGAAGCTTCTGGTGCTCGCGTATCTTGCACAAATTCCAGACTTTTGTTACTATTCCACTGGAACTTCTTGTTTGTTGGGAAACGTGTCAGTTCCAACGATTCTTTCCCAATGTCCGGACGCTTCCTCGCACATTAGCCTGAACAGACAGGCGTTTGACTCGCCGTGTCCATATTGAAATCACATGCAGACCATGAGTCTCTCTGAATGAACAGATGATAGAGAGAGCTCTGTTTCCGCTTTTGTGGATGAGTGCAGAGGAATGCGGAGATTTTAAGAGACGTCTGTGCCTGAAGACGAGCCCAGAAGAGACGGTGCGGATACACTTGCTCTGCTTCCTGTGTCCTTTCGTGTTTGTGCTATGTGTTTGAAAATGGCCCGGATTTCAGAAGCTGATGCCACATTGCTAGGTTTTTGCCAACAAGCCCTAAAACAAAAATACATATAGTGGTCATGTGCCCAACACACACACACACACACTGAGAGAGAGAGAGAGGGAGAGAGAGAGAGAGCAGAGTAAATGCAAAGTGGGGGATAGAGAGAAATAAAGAAAAAGTTAAAGAGAGTGAAATAGGGAAGTTGTAGCGAGCGAGTGAGTGAGTGAGTGAGTGAGTGAGTGAGTGAGTGAGCGAGTGAGTGAGTGAGTGGAAGAGAGGCTGAGAAAAAAGCACAGAACACAGAGTGTATGAGTGTGTGTGAGAGAGAGAGAGAGAGAGAGAGAGAGAGAGAGAGAGAGAGAGAGAGAGAGAAAGAGCATACCAGAGAAAAGACAAACTGTGTGAGAGAGAAATACAAATGAAAATTCAGAGAGAGTGAATGAGAGGAAAAGAGAGTGAGACATAGAGTAGAAAAAGCAATGTGAGAGAGAAATAAGGAAAACGTTAAAGAGTGAATGAGGGAAGTTATTGCGAGTGAGCGAGAGAGAGGAGGAATAAAAGAGTGAAAGAGAGAGGGTGAGAGGAAAAAAAGACAGAACGAGAGACTGTACATACGAGAGAGCACAGCAAAACAAAGAGAGTTTATGAGTGAGAAATAGAGAGAGAGAAAGCATAGAAAAAAAAAGAGACGTATAAAGAAAAATGTAATGAGAGTGGAAGAGAGAGAAAGAGAGAGTGGGTGAACTGTCTGTCTAATGTTGGCTGGAATGGAGGTCAGGTTGCTGTGGGATTTCCTCCCTCAGCTGTCTGATGTTCTCTCTCATTCTTCTCATCCCTCTCTCCCGTGTTTCCTCTCGGGTTGAGATTTACAGCACTGTCAGCACACAAAAAAAACCGACCTTCTTAAAAAATAAAGCTGCATTTTCAACTCCACAATGGTACGGCAAACAATCCCGGGAGATGCTCCCCCAGACGTTCCCTCACTAACCCCAGCACTTCATGGAAGCATTTGATGCATCTTTCCGAGCAAACAGGAGTTGTTTATTTAGCAAAAGGCTATTTAGGGGCCGATTGTGAACCGAGACCCAAGCCACTTTACAAACCAACCTTGTCACCCAGACAATGAAAAGCCCCTTCCTGCTTCATAAAAGTGAGAAGAGCTTTCACAGCTGATGGTGGACAGGTGATTGCACAAGGACGATGGTGTTTGAACTGCAGACAGGTGTTTGGACCATTTGCTCTCCTCAGACTTATCACAGGGGTGTTAAGCGTGATGGTGGGTGCTTGGGGGAACCTGAAGAAGTTCCTGGTGTCCGAGCCCAAGCCGTTGTCCTGCAGGTCTTTGATCTAAGGTGTGAATGTGAGGCCTGGTGGGCGAGAGGCTCTCATTTAGCACACAATTGAGAGACAGGTTTCTTTAGAGCACCGCATTTAAATAGTGCCGTGAATGGCCTGTGGTCCACGCATTGATGCTTAAACACACACACGACCTGCGTTTGTTTGTCGTGGGTGAACAACATGTGAAGTAGAAAATTTAATTAAATAATTTTTAATGCTGCACAAACTTTTTTTAAAGCCATTTTTTAAATTTCATCTCATTTACTGGAATCATAGCAGTCAATTTTACAATTGAGAAAAATGGCACTTTTATTTCTCTTTTATTAAATTTCTCTTTTTTTCCAAGCATCTTTAAAGTTAGAAAAAAAGGGTTTTGCAAATTAAACAAAGCTTTAATCAAGTAGACTTTTTAACTTGTTTTTTTTTACTCTAGAAGTATTTGCTTTTACAAAGTCAAATTTTAGTTGAATGGCGAGTGCTTAGTTTTGGTGTATGAGACCTGATGTTAACATCAGGATAGTGGGTTCGAAGTCCAGAGAAAACTATATTAAAAAAAAACTATTGTTAAAACGTACTGAAATAAAATTATTGTAACAATTGCTGAAAAAAGATTTCTAGGTGAAATTTACTGATATTGTGCCAATTACAAACAAAAACCCCTATAAAAATGTTAAAGCAATTATAACATAAAGAATTATAGTGGTAAAATAAAACACATTTTTTGATAAAAGACTTGTTTGTTTGTTTGTTTATTTATTTGTTTACTTGTTTATTTGAATGACTATAAACTTAAATACAGATCTCCTTACAGTTTATCGGTGCTTGAAATCAAATTCGATGGTTCCCACGATTGTTTGTTCTCCAGACCCCCACTGGACTTTACAGCCCCCACTGCCTTTTTAAGTCCGGCAGAGACGTCAGCAAAAATAAATGTGAAGAATCTAGGAAAATGTTCCCACTTACCATGACAATATCGCAATGCGTTCACTTCTTTATACATTTAAGAGATTTGAGTCTGTACATTCACGGCTCATTACCGTCTTTTTTATTTCCAGCCAACATTCCCACAACCTAAAGCTCAGTTGGATGGCAAATCTCTAGGCATTCTTTGACTGAAGCCTTGTTACTTTTGGGAGGGGAAAACAACAAGCTGCAGTTTAATCACTTCAACATGTGTGTTAAAGAGACGGAAAGAAAGGAACCGAAAGGAGAGAATCTACCGACTTTCTGGATAAATGCAGGGAAACACACTCTAGTCTTGTTTTTTTTAATCGATGATCAGTAGAGTGTGTTAGCAGCTAATAGAATTTGATTCGCATTAAAATGTGTTTTTTTAATTGCTCATTTTTTATGTTTTTAAACAATGCCATGCCATGTATTCATGTGATGTGACTTGTTTTTAAACATTATTAATATTCACACATGCACATCGTTTATATTATTATTATTATTTTATACATTTTGTATACGTCTAATACTTATTATTTTTAAGTATTTTGTAGAAAAGGACATTTGTAGATAACTTGATAAAATCAAATCATCCTTTGTAATGGCTTCCGCAAGAATCTAAGAACACACACTTGTGTCTCCTCCGTGAAGGATGTGAGTTTTGGACCAGAATCATCTAATTTCCTGCTCCAGATTTAGGATGTTAATAAGCGGACTCTTTACTTTTCACAATATGTTGGTTTAGAGATTGTAGCTTGTCAATTCCTCCAAACAACAGGATGAGAGGATCCCGGTGATCCCTCATAGAGGATTACAAACCGTCTGTAGTTTAGGGTGACGGCGAGGTTGCAAAGTGCTTCTCATCATTACGAGGCTGCAGTTTGCTCTCTGAAACAAAAGACCACCCCGGGCCGTGTGTGTGGGTGTGAGTGGGGGGAAGTGCTGCTGGGCTGCATGATGTTTTATGACAGCTGCATATAGACCTTGTCTGCACGAGTGTTCGTTTGTCTCAAGTCGAAACAAACGCAACATGTTTAGTTGGTCGTGTAAACTTTGGTTCTTTCAACGTGAAGTAAAAAAAAAAGCTGTGCATACATTTTGTCCTCCTTTTCCACTGATGTTCTTGCAAAGTCAGGCTCTGCTTGACCACCTCCATGTGTTTTCAGTGATTCATTCAGAAATTTCCACCTGTGTTTAGTCCAAACCACATGTGACGGGATCAGAGAAAACGCTTGGTAAAATCTGACGGAATGGGCCCTGAGTGGCCACCGGCCCCCAGGTTGACAACAACAGGAAAAGAGCTTCGTAAAATTCCAGTAAAATTTTGACACTTGTTCTTGTGGCTTTTCAGGCCATGCATGGGAAAAGAATGGAAGCTGTGGAAGCGAAGCACAGGATACGAAGCACTATTTGCAGGAACACGTTAAGTCTGACCCGTGAGGCAGGGACCTAAAAATGTCCTACATCCTTCATGTGCTTCGCTTCCCTTGGTTTTAAAGTCAACGCCTACTTGACGCTTTTCTTTTTTACACGAGGATGTTTCTCTTGTTTTGGTCCAGCTTTTATAATATGGAGCAAACTTGACTGCTTCCATTTTTGCCATGCCACATTGTGTGGGACAATTAATGGGGGATATTTTAAAATGTGTCTAGTTGCTAAAATGAAGAAAAGAAATCAGTGATTGTCAGACTCACCATCTGATGTCATTTAGATTAGTTTAGATTATATTAGATAAGACTTTTCAATCTTGCAAAGGGGGAAGTTTGATGTTTACAGTAGCATGAGACAAAAAAAATACAAGAGCAGAGATTTAAAGAATATCTGAAAACCATACTTGAATAAAAGTATGGATACCTTACTGTAAAAATTACTCCATTACAAGTTAGAAATCACCAATTCCAAGAAGACTTGAGAAAAACTTGTGAAGTATCTAATTTTAAAAGAACATTAGTATTTGTCACTTGTACTCGTTTATGAGGTTTTATCTCCAGATATAGAAATGTGTATAGAATATAGAATAAAAAAAAGAGCAAAAAGTCAAAACCAAATGTTCAACGTGATTTAGCTCATAAATAACATCTAGTACCTTCAGCATCCTGCAGATGGAAATATCGCCCCGTCCGCCCAAGAAAAACATGCAGATATTGTGCACAATCACAATGTAATGAGTAACGGTTTCAAATGTAGTGGAGTAAAAAGTAAATACACTGAATCAGAAATGTAGTGAATTAGGGAGTAAAAGTTGCTTACATTTTTAATACTTAGTAAAACTGCAAAGTAGCCAAAAAGTACTTACGGTAAGTAAAGAAACAAAGTCCATTTACTCAAGAACTTTACACCACTGGAAGATAGGAAACAGTACAACAGAACAGTAATTCCAGTAAAACAAATAGAGAAGCAAACACTAAATACTATATTTATATACACTGATTCTCAGCATAGAATGCAGCTGATGGTGAGCCAGGTTTTGCTCTTCATCACAGAGAAAATACTGGTAGCGGTTTGTCTCTAAATGTATCCTTCAGAAACATCTGAAGGTTGTCTGTGGTTGTAATTCTAATATTAGCCTGCAGCTTCCAACTCTTCTTCCAACGCACTAAAATCACTACAAGTGTGTACTGTAAATATAGAAATAAAAGCGCAGCCAAATGTAAAACCATCACAGTCATAACTTTTTCAGCTTCATTCACTCGTGTTTAGTTTCATAACAAAGAGTCTTTATCTAATCGCATTTGAGGCTGAAAGAAATGAAAAGACAACGACACAAAGGCAACCAAAAGACTAGTGGGACCATCAGGTGCCTAAACACCACAGTTTGATTTCTCAGAACACGGTGGAAAGTGTGGAAAGCAGCTCTCGGGCTGTAATTAGGGTCTTCATGCTCTCGCTTAATGTGGATCTCCTCTTTACTGCGTGCTTCCTGTCCTGAGGTTTACACGGTTTATTTTACTCAGCATGACCCCCGCAGTTACCCCAACCCCTGTGTGTGTGGCAGCGTGGAGCCAAGGGAGCCCAGGCGCCACACATTCGGGCTCGCCTCTCTTTCCCCTCGCTCCTCACTGGAAGCGAGACCTCAGAAACACATGTCTCTGATCAAGTGCAGCCTGCGTCATTGGTTAGTAAACACGCAGCTCCAGGAAAACCAACAGAGAGCACATTCATCTTCAGCAACCCTGTGACTTAGTGAGTGTGTGATTCATTATTCTGTAATAAGGTCTCTGCTTCTCCAACAGCCCCGTGGCAAACTCTAAAACTCTTGGAGAAAGACAACAGAGTTTGCTCGCTGGTAATGTTTAGATGCTCTTGTTCACGGGAGACTTTTGAGAGGTCGATGCTGAAATCTCTGTAATTGTGCCCATACAAAGTGTTCTGCGCACATCTGATGGACAGACGGGGATCGTGGGTTATATAAGGTGACAACGGAGATTTAGTCGAGCGGTTTGTGCACATACAGGTCCTTCATTCAAATATAAGCCATGCTTTAGCGTGGATTCTCGCGATATGTAGCATTGGCCTAGATTTTTTTTTTTACATCTTCCACTCTAACAGGAGAATAAATGCACGGACAGAGTTTGAAATTTGAGTAAAAATGTATGCATCCTCCTTAAATACATTCTACTGTGTTGGTGTTGGGTTATAAGGTTTTTGTGTGTTTTTCATTACTGTATCAAATATTATGATTCAAGTTTTATTGTTTATATAAAGTATTTTTGTCTCTTGGATTTGTTAACAACATTTGATTGAAGCAGAGAGTTCTGTGGTTGTTCATATTAGTAAACACTATTAATAAAAAAATAATTTCAAAAATAAAAACAGGAATACGTAAATATAAAATATAAAAATAATATAAATATAAAAATAAGAAAAAAATAAATAACAATTAACAATAAAATATTGTATTAATATATATATGCAGTATTTATAGTAATATATTAATAATAATATTCTGAAATAATATTCTTAATAATAACCATAATCACTAATGTACACATAGTATACAGTATTGGAAAAAAAAATCTATCTATCTATCTATCTATCTATCTATCTATCTATCTATCTATCTATCTATCTATCTATCTATCTATCTATCTATCTGTCTGTCTGTCTATAATGTGTGTATATATACTGCATGTATACTGCATATCTTTACTGCACATATATATATATATATATATATATATATATATATAATGTTGTTGATATTATATTTGTAAAGTTCTCAATGTGCAGTGAAACAAGCAGTTCACTGTTGTTTTCACATGATCGAAAACAGCAATTTTTAACCGTGATGAGAAGATTTCAAGGTGTGAATAATTAAATCAGCATGTTAAATGGATTTCCTCGGGATCATGTGACACTCAAGTTGCATTTGTTTTACAATAATCTATTCATTTCACCCCCCACCCCCCCCGCCAAGTTGACTTGGAAGTGGCCGTCAAAAAATGCTTCCAGCATTAGGTCAGACGGCTTTCAGACGGCAGCCTTAACCTCACAAAGACATTACATCAGACTAAAGGCCCAGCAGAGATGATTTTAATGAAGTTTGGAAAAACTTTGGTGAGAAATGTGTGACTTTTTGCATGTGGCCCTTTAAACACAGACAGCGCGGCGGCTGGCGAGCATTCCCTTCGGCGCTAGTTTGTCGTGGTTGCAGAACCATTGGTGTTTATAAGAGGCTGACAGCTCCTTCCTGTATCCCAGGCCCTGAGCCCCAAGTCCTGGCCAAGACCCTAGCGGCGCTCTCCCCCTGACTGAGTGGGAGAGCAGGCGTGGGAGGGAATCTTGGGTTGGGGGATGGGGCTGCGCTGCATTTGCCGAACACTTGAGCCCACTTGTTCTCTCCCTGCAAAGTAAGGCCAATGTAAACTCCCATTTCCTGCCTGGGACTTCTGGGTGTCTCTGAGGGAGAGAGATGATCCTCATGTGAAGTGCGCCAAAGACACATCACACTCGTGCTCGAATTTAGCTACGTAAAGCGCAAAGAGCGAGGGAGTATAAACGGCGCACAAGTCCTGAGAAAAGATCTGGAATGTTAAACACATGCCTCATGGCAGCAGCAGCCACTTTTGGTAAATTACAGTGAACGTTCTGGCAGTTGGGAAAGCGCAGTGAAGAAGGAGTTCTCCGATTTCAGAGCCAGACGTCTCATTATCCCCCAGGAGCGAGTGTATGAGAGTGCACATTTGCTTTCTGAGCACTGAATGTAAACTAAATATTACAGTGGGCTGGCGTCATGGAAGCTCGAGAGTTTTCCGAAAAAGCCCATGGGGTCTCTGTGCGTGGCAGAAAGGCCAGGTTGCTATTGTGTGGTCTTTACACCTGCTGACGAAGCAGAGTGGAGCTTTTATCAGGAATTTCGTCTTGGAGGTTCTCACAGTAACCCTGATAACGTCATTTGGTTAGGCCGCCGCTCCCTCCCTCCCTCCCCTCTGGGCTTGTTACAAAGTCCCACCATATGCATCTCCTCACGGCCTTCTACAGATGTTCCCGTCTTCCAGGCCTCTGTCCTCCACAGTTGCACCATTCCACCAATCAGCGGCCATTGCATCACCAAATCTTTGACCAGAGGGAACGTTCGATTATTCCACCCCCTCTCCTGCCCGGAGGATTACACTCCAACGCCATAAACGACATGTCAGCACCTGACACGCGCATTCCAGAGATTGCGAGCGTCGACGTGAGGTTGGTGGAGTGAGGAGGAAGCGGCTCATCATACTAACACTCTTCCAGACGTTCAGATCTGGGACAGCGAGTGGAAAGACTTACCTCATGCTCCACAAACACACCGACTTAGTCTGACATGAACACGGAGGGAACTCTCGCTCCTGACTCACTGTCTGGATTTGACTGGGTGATTTACGTAGAAAGCCGGTTGTGCTTCTGCGATGGGCTTAAAGCTTGAGATCAAAGCCCCCACCTCCCCACATCAACGCTCCTTACGCGGTTACTTTTTCCAGCATGAAAATATTTACGTAAGAAATTCCATCGGTTTGCCCCTCAGCGCAACTTCCAGAGGCAAATTACGGTTTGAACAAATTCGGAGGCTAAAAACGCCAAAGGGACATCTTTATGTTTTGTAACACAGATTGACACATAAGCTTAGCTCAACGCGGCGACTGACACATAGAAAGATGGAAGTGTGTGTGTGCGTGCGACAGGTGTGTTGTGCAGGTGCATGAGCTTGTCCTTGTGCCGTCACCTGTCTCCCAGCAAACATCGGTTACAAAGCGGTAAGGAGCTTTTATTCACAGGAAATGAGGCACCGTTTTCCCATCAATGCATTTCAACAGTTTCAAATAGTAGGTCAGTGACACACACACACACACACACGTGTCATTTCCTGCTTCTTGAGTGAGGTAACTGACGTGAGACGCCTTTCTATAAACTTAAATTATTTTATTGAATGGAAATGATTTAGACAAATACAAAGGGTCATGAAATATATGTAAAAAAAAAGATATGGTTCTGTAAAAATTGCACCATATTTTAAGAACATTCCATGCAGGTTTATGGTGTCAAACTGTTAAAACTAACAAGTCCGCTCGCTCTGCGGACCAATGTAAATCTCTTTGACGGCTGGAGGACGTACGGTTTCCATAACAGGACAAAAATCTATCAAACAACGAGGTACGAGAAAGCATCTTTAAATTACAAAATCTGCAAACATGGCTTAACTTTAGTCTGTCTATCAGCTCAAAACCGAACAACAGGACTTCAATACTCTTTGGTAAATTGGAGTGCATTTTAAAACTCGGTCCCCTGAAAGCACAAAACAAAGATGGAACGTAAAAGGAAAGTGTAAAAAATGCCAGATCAAGACGCCAGATCAGCGATTGTCGGGAAAATCGACAGACGCCACCTGTCAGCGGAGACGCGATGGCCGGGCACCTGTTTGCACACAGCCTCCGCACCACAGCACAGCTGTCTGTGTGTGTGTGTAAGATGTGTGTGTCGTGCTGAGAGACGTGCCCACCCCTGACCTGAAGCAGCTGTCCTTGCTTCTCTCTGTCACCGAGAAGCCACTGCGTTCATGAATCCTTCATTTGAAGCATTACAAAATAAAAGTCTGGCAATGGAAAAACGAATCAACCGCTCAGACGTCGTCCTTCTCCTGACCTGTATTACGTCTAGATGGAGCTGTCGTGGAGAAGGACAGACGTTATAATGGCACAAGGCACAGTGTCCTGAACAGGAACAGCTCGGCTACAAACTGGAGTTGCTCCTCTTCAAAATGGCTCCTGGTGGCATCAGGCCGTGGGGGGACTGCAGCCGGCGGCGCTGTGCTTTTGGAGCAAAGACATGCGGCTGAAGGTGCGCGAGCAGGTGCCGCACTGGTACTTCTTCACGTCGGCGTGGGTCTGCAAGTGCGCCCGGAGGTTGGAGCGGTCAGCGAAGGCGCGGTTACAGTGTGTGCAGGAAAACGGCCGCTCGCCTGGAGGAAAACAGGGAGAAATTAGGTTTTTTGTGTCGAGTTAAAATATGTTGCGAAAGTCTGTAATATACGGACGTGGTAGTCACACATCTGATTGGATCGACCGCATGTGGACTTTCAGGTACGCAAAACCAGTGGCTACTCAAGCCAGTGGCATTCTTGATCACGCTATCTCTGTTTATCTCCTGAGTGATTGATAAGACTGTCCTATTGTGTCATTGTTGCAACGATGTCAACAATGAGTGATCAATGGAAAGCAAATTGAGGTCTAACCTTCTGAGTGAATCACTAAACCAATAGCGCTGAGCCAACAATCTCAGAGTGGAGGCCAAACAAAAACACCACGCGGGGCAAAAATGGCAAGTAGGTGTGTGTGATTTTTACCTGTGTGGGTGCGAATGTGTCCCCGCAGCAACCAGGGTCGAGAAAAGGCCTTTCCGCAGGTGGGGCAGACGCACGGCAGCGTGTGAGAGCGGATGTGCATCTTGAGAGCGCCCAGGCTGTTGTATTCTTTAGGACAGTGCTTGCAGTAGAAGGCGGGACGGGCTGCGGCGATGGGGGTCTCGCTCTTGTCCTCTCTCTGTCCTTTACTCTTGGTGCTGCGTCTCGGCCTGCTGGTCTGTTGTGTCGGGTGGTACGTGTCGGAAGAGTCCGGGCTGGGTGGATCTGATGTGCGTCCCTCGTCTTCTTCTCCGCTGCTGCTGCAGCTGACGCTGGAGGGCGAGCTGAGATCCAGCGGGACCGGGCTGGAGGAAAGGGTGGTCAGGGACCCAGGGTTGCCCAGGGACGGCAGCAAGGTGACGTCCCACACCAGTCCAGCCGTCAAGCAGTTTACTGGAAAGTCACTGGTTGCTGACGGGAGTTCCGCAAGTGGGTAACTGTCTTGCAACGTGTCTGGGGAGTTAGGAAAATAACTTTTAGGAGAACTAGCACTCGGATGTGTAATTATAAATGCAAACAACACGTCTCTCTGTGTGAACATGGGGGATAAATAAAAACACATTCAATGTGCATATAATATGATTAATAACAACTAGGTCTTGTGATCATATTAAGACTTAACATTTAAGACTTAAATTGTCGATTTGTGTTGCAGTTTTTAGTTGTTTTAGTAGTTTTAGGACTTTTAACGAGTTTTCGTTTAGTTGTTTAACGACGTTAAAACACAAAAAGATCGTGTAAACTCACCATTTTGACATTCCAATTCGCTGTAATTTGGCCTCTTGCTGGTGAAATACTTCTTTACCAGGAAAGACCGAGGCATGCTGAACTCGCGAGATCCTAGTCCAGTTATGGTCAAGGGTAAAGAATCCTGGAGGAACGTTCGCGGCCAAACGGATCGACTTATTTAGTCCTCGAATCGGGAGTCTCTTCGCATCGATCTGTGGAAATGGTCTACAATTAGTGGGTCTGTACTCATTTAAAATAGTATGGCAGAGGGTTACGTGCGTTCGGACCCGCCCAGGTGATCCGCCCACCGCCGTGCGCGCGCGCCTCAGTCATTTAATTACCGGGCACTTGCTAAGGTGTGAATGTCTCGCGCGCTCTTCGCAGGTAATACACGTTGATGAATTGCTCGATTCGTGCCTATCAAGATCATGCAAATCGACCTCTTCAAATGCATTGTTCGGTTTTGCTGCATTTGCTGCTCTGAGCAAATCTATGCAAAAATCGCTTTTCATTTTAATTACGTTTTTGTGAAAGACCTTTGGCACTAGTCGACGTTTTTTGCCGCGACATAATAGAATTAGAGAGGGCAATATAATTAGCCAAACTTTAAATCATGGTCTTCCTGCTGAGCACTTGAACTGGTTTGCACTGGTTTACCGGTGTTGTGCAACATCATGAATATTTTACAATTAAATGCTGTATAAGGATTCAAATTATTTGCTTCGTAATTGCGTAAACCGGCAAGCAAGTGCATAATGCAGATGCCGAGACGCCTGCGGCGAATGTGCTTAAAATAAAGGCTCGTAGCGACATCTTGTGGCACAGAAGTGTTTGTGCATGCGTTTTTGTCTGAAGGCTACGAAGTAGTATAAACGTTTCTTTTCATCTTGCACATTTTTTTGTTGGTGCACTTTACTGTTAATTCATACGTGTCTACAATTATCTTTTAACTTTGTTTATATTTAATTTAATTGTTTTTTTTATCGAATTTGTTATATACTTGATGTCATTTGTTGATGTCATGGTACAGTATTTGTTATGGTACAATTGTATTGTATTATAGTATTGTACAATATTAATATTTTATGGGATTGTGGGATTATTGTGATAATTGTGATAATTGTGGGATTAATGAAGTTTTATTCATTGATTGAATATGTTACAGATAAATAAGTACGTGTGTATATTTACGGTATGTATAAAAATAAACATACTTCCATTTCTACCACTTGTTCAATTTCTGGATAACAGGGATCTGGATACTGATGCTGTGGTCATCTCCACAGGACTGGAGCACCACAAAGGACTGTACTCTCTCCTATCCTGTTCAACCTGTATCCAACAGACTTCCAATACCACATCAAATCTCGCCACTTGCACAAGTTCATGGAGGGCACTGCCGTTGTATCCAGAACGTATCAGGAACGGTCAGGAGGAGGAATCCTGAAACTAAGACTTTGCATCATGGTGCGACCACAGAGTTGGATGACAAATTTGACTGGACTACCAACACTTTACGTATTGATAACTAGCATCTGATGCAGATGTTCTATCAGTTTGTGCGAAGTGGCAAAATTAGGAAGACGGACGCCATGAGGCGATGTTGGGCAAATGAGGTGATATCGCCATCTGCAGGGTGCTGAAGGTACTAGTTTAATCATGTGCACATTTCTTTAGGTTTGACCAACACTAACTTTTTTTGTTTCTTTGTTTTGTGTTTTTTTTTTTGTTTGTTTCTTTGTTGTTTATTTTTGTGTCTGTTTTTTTCTGCCATTTTGAAACAGGGAGATGTTAAATTAATTTCTATATTAGTCAAACGAAATGGCGTCATAGTTTCTTGTTTTTCACATTTTTTGTATATTCAGTAATTGTATTTATACGTTTAAAATATTGATAAAATGCTTAAAGCATTTTTTAATCGAGACTTCTCTATGTCTTTAAACAGACCTAAAAACAATAAGTAACGTGACGAAGCGTCATAATTTACATTTAGGTCAACTGCCCGTTTTATATTAGCGGGTTTGTACCAAATGACCTCATAATTCCATGTCCGTTTCTATCCCATTTCGGCACATTTCGCAGTTTTTAAATTTCATTAATACACGCCCATTTAAAGGGTCACGCTCCGTTTCCAAAACAGGTCTGGGATCAGGCTTTTTTTCATTCAGTTTTGCGGTGTTAATGCAATCTAGGTTGAACAAATATTTAAAACCGTTCCCAGGTCAGAAAACCTTACAGAGTCGTTTTGTCTCCGCCTCTCGCTTGTGTTTAAATCTCATTGGACCAGAGTTACACAATGGGCGGTCATAATTTACTCGGCTTTTTTGTTTTTAGTATCAGCTGTTTGTAGCTTTTCAAACGTCGATATGTTGTTTCTATATTCGTAAAAAAGAAGTTTTCAAAGAAAACGAAATCTGCACTCCTTTATCGGAACGCGAACCAATGATATAAACGTCGATGTCTAAAGAGGCAAGTGCTTTTACTATACGGTTTCAATCTAATGAAAACCTTCTGCTTTTACTTTATAGAACATTTCCAAATACTGAATTTCGGCTATTTGTAGAATAAATGTTTTATAGAAGTACATTTTTCTCGATCAAAGGTTATTGGTTTGACGCTGTCAAGTTAATATTTCTGTTAGCTTTTACGTTACGCTCAGTGTCGTACCGTTGTACATTATATAATCGTTTATTTCCATTAGTGTTAACGTGTACCGAATGTAACTGGAAAATGCCGTTTTCACTATATATTAGCTAGTACTCTCGTTATCACTTCCAATAACAAGTGTTGCCAAATGGCAAAACAGATCGTCCTAAATGTCACAAACAAACCATTCTTTGATCCAAACTAAACAGAAACCTTCGCCCGACCATTGAAAATTTGCGATTTTCACAGAAGGAAATGCTGCATTGAGTGTTCACTGAAAATAAATAATTCAAACCCCTGAGCCCCCACTGAAAACGACAGATGTATGTCCACAATGGATGTGTTGGGAGCAGGAGTTTAACAATTCACTTCCATATCGTATTTAAATGATCTGTCTGTCACACCACTTTAACCGAATTAAGCGTTTAAACAGTATCGTTTTTCCGGCGTGTGTTGTTTATGTTATTTACAGTATATGTACAGTACACATATGTGTTGTGTACATTTAGTAGTGTATGCAGTATATACATGTATAGCATGCATATAGACAGTGTATGTATAAATCTATAGTTATTTATATTTTTCAGTGTGTGTGTGTGTGTGTGTGTGTGTGTGTGTGTGTTTATATAAAATGACAAATGTAAAAATATAGACGGAATTTGAAATGAGATTTAAACTGTGTCAGTTATGTGTTGTGTATATATATGTGTACATACATACATACTGAATTTATATTAGCCACGCTCAAAAATCATGAATGATTCTCAAAAATCTAAAAAAAAAAATGTCACAGTAAAATAATAAACTAATTCTACATCAGAGATTGACCTCAATATGAGCTTAAAATAGACACGAGTCCGATTCGGCCTTGCGTGGGTTTTTTTTTTTAATTGCCTTGATTTGCATGCAGCATTTAAGATTATCTCTTTTCCCTTGTACCCAAGCTCTGAGTAAAGTCACGCATCGGAACAGGCCGAGTTCAAGCCCCGTAATCACACGCCATAAACCACCATGTTTCAACGACTTGCCAACCTGCTGTTTGGAAGCACAAAAGAACCGTCTCAGGAACCAACAGCGGAAAAGACGTTGTGTCCCGAGGTTGATGACGAGGGCTGGTTACTCATCAATGCATCTGGTGAAGATTCTGATATTGAAATATAATAACATGCTTTGTGTTAGTAATTATACATGATCAGTTTTAGTTCATGTCTAGGAATAGTTTTTTTTGGTAGTACATTTTTATTATTTTGAGATTTTACACCCACTTGTTTAATTCTGTTGGCTGTGATGCAATCTTTTGTGATATCTCTGTAATTTTTATTTATTTTTTCCTAAAGATGGAGAAGAGTTAAGTGACATACAGCCCAGTCCAGCAAGTGTGAATGTGAGGAGCCTGTCAAGCACAGAGATACTCGCTGTCGTCACGGCCACCGAGTCTAGGTACAAAAAACAAAAAAAAACCTTAAATAGAAACAATTTTAACACTGTTTAATGTTGACAAGTGTAAAGAGGTATTTTTGTTGTTGTTTGTCATAGCAACACAGAGACAGACGTTCCTGTTGCTAGGCCCAGAGCTCGAGCATCTCTCAGGTTGAACTCCCAATCCCAGGCTCTGGCCAAAGTGACCCGTGTGTCCAGGGTACAACGGGCTCAGGCCCGGTCCAACCGTCACGGTCTTGGCCGCAGTTGCAGTCAGCGTCAGAACCGCACGCATCAACGTCTTCCTCAACACTGCTCTCACATCTACCGTGCGATGCTTCACCAGCCCAGTGCTCGCAACCTCCGAAACTGAGATGCCGAAACACGCATTCCTTTAAACGACAGATACAGTGTTAACAAATAAAAGCTGATGTCCACATTTGAAGGGTTTTTTATGTAGAGTATAATAAATTTACTGGCAGCTAACAGTTGTTGATTTTGTGTTTTATGTGATTTCTTATTTCTCATCAAGCCATAGAAATTGCAATTTTAGCGTATTCTTCATTTTAATGAGTTGAAGAAATCTTAATCTTTATTAGGGCTGCTTTTTATGCTTAAATGTTTTTTTCCCCACTAAAGTTAATGTATTTTTTGGCCATCACATTTGCTTTTCATACTAATACCACAAGGGGGCGCATAGGCTTGTCAATGATTACTGTTACACTGACAGTAATTGTCTTAGATACAATTTTTGTTTGTGTATCTAAAAAGTAAATTCAGGTGAGTTTGTCAATATGACTACTAGGGATAGTTTTGAAATTGAACACAACTGCTAATATACATTTGTTAGACATAAATACACACACCATATATACACACGTATAAATATATCTCACGACCAAATGTAAAATCTTTTTACATTTTATCTTTTTTTACATTTAATCTAATGTAGTATGGCAAGTAATTTTGAAAATATTTTTTTGTATTTGTTTTATAATTACAAAAGCATGATTGTTTAGGTGGTAAGGGGTAACGGGATATTTTCAGTTACACTTCTATTTACCAGAAGAAGGTAGTTGTCTGGGTTCTTATTTGTTTGTTTGTTTTTTTTTGTTGGTAAAATTAAAAGTAATTTAGAGTAGTATGACTTAATTGATGGTGTGAAAATTACAATATACCAAACGACAATCCAAAAAGTACAAAGACAAAAGGATAATAAACAGGATCCTTGGGAAGATTGTGATTTATGGTTCTGTCACAAACTGTTAGAGAAAAAATTTTAGAGGAAAAAAAGATTAATTCACAGTTATTAAGGTCATGTGAGTTAAGACAACAGCCTTAAAGCGAAAGCGTTACAAATCCTTAAAGTAGCTTCAATGCAAATAATGCAACCCAAAGCCGTTTTTACTCCATCTCTTTTTGCTTGTGGAAACACCTTGTTGGCATTTTGTGTCACATTCACATGTTTCTACAGGACCTCTGCTATCCCAGTGTCGGCCCAGTACTCCGACAACTGGAGCGGTTATGTAAAGCCTATCAGCAGATCTCAGTGGACATGCTGTCGAACAAGTCCGGTGAACACCTTCCTGCTTCAGCTCGGCTACAGTCATCACCTGATCCGATGAACTGCCAGATATCTTTCATCGCCAACACTGTCACATGAACTGTCATGCCCTAGATGCATTTCAAAAGATAAAGCACTCGCACATGAGCCTGTTCTCTGGAGGAACGTATAGTATTGTATTAAAGCATTAATCATCTCACAGTGGAGACATTTACAGTGCTTCACTTTTGAACGGTGTGGTGTGAAGCATGAAGTTTCTTCCCGGACAGCAGATCGGTTTCAGTGTCTCGCTCAAGACATTTCACCTGTGATTTCCAGGATTTGAACCTGACTCTGGATTTGAAATCCATTGCCCCTGCAACTAGGCCACAACTGTCGATTAAAAAAAAAATCCATCCTCTTCAGGGGAATTTTTTTAAAATAACTAATTAATAAGACCTAAATTTACAAGGATTGTATGCATCTCTAAACCGTTATAAAAAAGTGGAAATTAGTTATTTATTACTAATCGCATTTGATCCATAATCAAACCAGTTTGTGGGTTTTGTCCTCTCACAACAAGCATAGTTTCATATGAATCTATTGAGTCTACTTTTCAAAGTCTTTAATTACAAATATAGATGTAAACTGGAGATAATGTCAATTGATCAATTGGCTCTAACGGTTGCTTTGTAAACGGTGGACAGATGTAACTTTCACAACTTGGCACATTGTTCTGCTATATCTCGGTAGCCAAGAATTGTTGCATTTGGATCCTCGAAACCAACAAAATTCTTTCTTTTTTCTTCTCCAAAGCTAGACAAGGCATATCAGAGCTCTAGCGTAGTCGCTTTCATTCCCGTGAAGACAAGTGAAGGAAAATGGCAAGGTATGGTCGAAACCAAGCAGCAAATTGGGTTCAGAATTGTGCTCAATGACTGTATATATATATAAGGGGGCAATCGCTTTATTGAGAGAAATCCTAAAGTCCAAATTATATATCAAAAAATTAAATGTAACACAAATTTGTGCCGCTTCATTGGGGGAGAATGGTTGAATTGACTGTACATATTTATTATTTGTGCTCTTTAAAACCGTCTGCAATAAAAAAATTTTTTTTTGCGGAATATCAACATTTTTGGTACACATTGTTTTATTTCATTTAATCCTTGTTCATTACATTTATTGTTTATTACATTTAATGCTTGCTTTTTCATACGCATAGCTCCTGCTTTTTTCCTGCATTCACAAAAGGCCTGACACCATAAATGCCGCTTACAACTATATTACTTTTTTACTTGACCTCAATGTTTGCTACATTCTAACCGCAATAAATAATTGTAATAGCATCAGTGTCTTTAATTGAAGCAGCTGCGGCATACAGTAGAAATCACACATTTTTCGAACGCTTCTGTCTAAATGTCACATGTTCTCAGATGTTCCCGATAAGACCGAGGTCAGGTGCTTTTCTGACAGATGCCACGACAGGAATGTCTGTGACGTCACTATCTGAAAGATAAAAGAATTCCGCCTGTCTTTATAAGTCGACTGCTGTCAAACTACAGGTTGCATTCTCTACCATGGAGCTGCAAGTGGAACGGACAGAGCGCTACTTTATTGTAGTAAGAAGCAAGAAAGGCCTTTCTCGTGGCTGCATCGGCTACGCGGATGCTGAGACGGATGCAGGATGCCTGGTTGGAAAGGTTTATGGAGGATGCAACGGAGTGAGGACAAGTGCCACTGTCAAGAAACAAGACACCTACCCGCTGTCTCAGCATCAGGCTCAGCTGCTCCTCTTCGTCTCTCCAGCCAGCAGAAGACTGGAGCTTCTGTGTAATGCTCCGCTCTTCAGCGCCATCTGTGAGCTTGCTCAGGATGATGTGGTGGTGGTCAGACATAAGAAAGCCTTTCAACCCTGTCTGGTGAAAAGTCTGACACAGATTACCAAGAAAGACAATTTGGGAGACTTGCAGATGCTCGGATTCGAGTTAGAGTTTGTGGTGGGTAATATTTAACTTTAATGTTTTTGTTTGGTGTAGTGTGATGCAATATTTAAATATCAATCGCACAATACAATGCAACATTTAAATATCTGATAATTAAATTATTGTGATTTACAGTAAATATATTTTGGCATTAATTGCTAAATTAATTAATTAATTAATTAATTATAGTCCTTACTTCCTTTTTAATTTGCAAATTTGTAGGATAATTTATTTTTGCAAATAATAATTTTGTTGATCCGAATCAACGTGCATTGACACACTTGCGGTGTTACCTAATCTGGCACAACCTGGGTTCTTCAAATAACACACATGCCAATCACATTCATGTTCTGCCTGAAAACTATTTCTACATATTTAAATAAATCTCTTGCTTTCTGTAATTTCCCACAGGACATTGACCAAGACATTTTCCCAAAGAAGACCGGGCTTCTTCCTTTATTCAGTGCGGCTGATATTGTACAAGTGGCCACGAGTCATTCAAACCAACGAAATCTTCTACGAGATGGCTTTGTCTCGGGTCAGTATTTAAAATAAAATAATTGAACCTATACATTTTAGTAATGCAGATTTGTGATTGAAGGCTGCCATTGGTAAGCCCAAGTGACATAGAAATTAACCTGTTGAGATCATAATTGACGTTTGCGGTCTGGAGCTGCTGACAATCTCAATCCACCCTAAATTTCTAGCATACCAGGACGATAGATTAAGAATGAAGTCAGGCTACACCTCAAGTTATCATCTCAATCGAACCATTTGCACATTTCTCTCTTTTCAGGTCAGAACAAGAACAAGAATGTATCTCGCACCAATTCCATGCCAGCATTCTCCTCACAGAAGCTGAGAAATCGAATCATCATCCCCACCAAGACCATGTCCATCAAGGCCTTGTCTCATTATTCACTGGAGGTTGGATCTGTGGTGGAGGTCACATCAGGAAGTGGAACCACTTTATACGGCGTGATTAGGTGGATTGGAATCCCAGAAGGGGAGAAAAACTGCTGGGCTGGACTTGAACTGGTAAAAGAACTTCTCCAGATTTGCATCAGATGAGCTGAGATGCTTTTCAAAGCACGTGCTTCATATTTGATTGCTTTTTCGTTTAGGAAAATGAGCTGGCAACTTGTTCCAATGGTATGCTGAATAAAAAGCAGTATTTCACCTGTGATCATAACAGAGCCTTGTTTCTGCCATTGGCTGCGTGCAAACCAGATAGTAGATTTACTAACACAAGAGAGGCCACAAACCAATCTGAAGCTCACGCTGGTGAGTCCATATTCAGTAAGTCGAATGGTTGTGTGTGTGAATTTCTATTAAAAATTATGTCTTCTATGCAGAAAATGAAGATGAAGATGTTCCTCCAGTTCCCGAGTCTGAATTTTTGTCACTTTTGATGGGAAGAATGAGAGGAATCCAGGGACATTTCAACTCATGCTATCTGGATGTCACGCTCTTCAGGTATGTCGTGACTATCAGCTGTCAATCGTAGACGATTTACGTAACGCCACCGATTTCTTTCCAGTCTCTTCACGTCGTCCACAGCTTTCAACCGAATTCTGAACGAATCAGCAGAGAGCGAGAAAGGCATTTCACAAACTCTGAAGCGAGATATCGTAAACCCTTTACGCAGGTAAGACAAGTTTGGTAAGACAAGATTTAATTGGGATTCGCACTTGTGGAGCTAAAGTAAACACGCGTTATAAGGGATGGAGTGTTTATGATCTGAAGGGTCTTCACAGTTCATTAATTACAATTTGATCCTCGTTCTCTACAGATCTGGATTCGTTCCAGCAGAGAGTGTGATGAACTTTCGTAAACAGCTCGGCTGCAAATCTTTCGCCACGGAGGAGAAAGGTATTCGAGATGCCTCCTGCGAATTTCTTTGTTTGATGTAATTGGTAATTTATTGGCTGAATGTAGAACGGCTCGTTTTTCATCTGCGCTCTAGAGTCACTTAAACCGTCATGTGCTAAGACGTTTTTACTGCACTTTCTTTCAGATGCCGAAGAGTTCATTAGTGTTTTACTGCAGCATGTTTTACACACCAAGCCATTGCTCAAATTAAGGTTTGTATTACATTCACTGTAATACACACACGCACACTGTGTCCCGAAGCATCAAAATATTCTCCTTCACCCCTTTACTCTAACCTTAACAAAAACTAATAACTATAACTTATAAAAAATTAAATCTTGACCCTCAAAAAGATCTTCAAAGTGTTGGGCCCTTGACAAAGACCTCACAAGTACACAGTGAGGCCCCACTTTGTTTCTAAAATCTAGCATTTTGGGCCCAATTCTGTGCTAAATGTAGGAACACACACACACACACACACACACACACACACACACAATCCACTCACACACCCACACCACACACTCTTAATCCACTCATAGACGGACACACACACACACACACACACACACACACATTACATTATAACTTATGTATGCATTTGTAAGTCCACACACAGCAACACGGACTCAAACACACATTTGTTCCATCAGTAAAACTTGTGCTTCTCTTCTGCATTCATAGGTCAAACAGTCAGTTGCTGCAAGAAGCTTTTACACATCAGATCATTGTAGAAAAAAATCAGATGCCAGCAGTTCCTTCAGTCCAACAGCTGTTTGAAATGTCCTTCATTTCAAGTGGAATCAAGTTCGAAGAGGTTTGAAAAATTTCATAACTTCCAATAAAGTTAGCAATATCTGGGAACAACACCGTTGGAAAAAAAAAGTGTGCAATATTATTAACTCATCTAATGTTTTTGTAGATTCCATCTAGCCTCATAGTCCAGATGCCCCGGTTTGGCAAGAAGTTCAAGATGTTTCCTAAAATCATTCCCTCTACAGAGATGGACATCACGGATTTCCTGCATCGCTGTGAGTTTAACAACAATATCTGACTTTGATTTGTTTCGTCTGAGTGGTTATTAGGTTGGTGCTGGTGTGGAATCTCTCAAATATCTCCTGTTTTCTTTGACAGCTCCTCGGGAATGTTTTTTGTGTGCCTGTCTGGCAGAATATGAATGTGTCCAGTGCCATATGGACCATAAACTCCAGCCAAGCAAAATTAAGCAGTACTGCTCCACCTGTAACACGCAGGTATATATCAAGCCATATTGAGCTTTTCCATCATTAGACAGACTGTTTGTAAGATCTCCTTCCCCACGTTAAATTATGACAATTAAAGACTAAAAAAAACCTTTTTGCAACAATGTGCATGATTCAGTATTATTTACCGACTTTATATTTGAGAACGTTCTGGTTATGTTTATAATCTAAATCTCACCCCCTACAATTACGTATCAAAACGACAAGAATATACTGCTGCAAATGTAATATTACCTAGTATATAAGTATGTTTAAGGCACAATGTGAAATCTGAAACGAGGATGAAATGCAAATGTATATGAAACGCAGTAATACACGTTTATTGTTAGATGTTTTATATAATTATTTATTTATTCAATTCATTTTTTACATGTGATTTGACTGCTATTATCAGTTAAAACTTTATTATTGACTTCTCGTATTTTTTCCTTTATGCATTATAATAATATTCTTTTCTGTTTCATTTTTCTTTTTTGAAGTCTAACATAATTAAAATCATCAACACTCCCCTCAAACTTATTTGTTTAATTTAATGCACATTTTAAAAGTGTAAATGTGCAATGCAATCAGGTGTCTTGCATTCTTTTGTATCATTATTTTATACTAAAGTCTGGATTCTTTTCTCTGCTACTAGGTTCACAAACACCCTTCCCGTCATGGACATACCCCACAGAAACTTCCGGATGTAGAGCATTTCCCCAAAGACGGACCCGTACAGAGGCACAAGATGCAACTGTTTGCTGTTATCTGCATTGACACCAGTCATTATGTGTCCTTTGTTAAATATGGACCTGATCCACGCTCCTGGATCTTCTTCGACAGCATGGCTGACCGCTGCGGTACGTATGCCACATACGCTTATTAAGCCAACTGACTAATTTACTCCACACATCAGCTAATTACGTTTCATTTTTGTGATAACAGGGGACGATAGCAATGGACACAACGTTCCTGTGATCCGGGCCTGTCCCGATGTTGGGAACTTCCTGTCCCAATCTGAAGTGGATCTCTCCACTGCAGACACAAGCCAGTCCAGCGAGCTGGTGCGCAGACTGCTGGCTGATTCATACATGTGTCTATATCAGAGCACAGACAACGCCGTTCATCAGAAAATGATGCTTTTATAAAAGCCTTATGATTTCTTTATGTGTTTTCTGCTAATACATGAGTAGCGATGACAGGGAAGGGACACTGATGTGACACTTGAACAGCCTGTTCTTTTCCACTGTTTGTATTTATGACATTTATGGAAATGCCATTATGAATAATACAGCGCGCTGTTAAAACTTTTCATCGTGTGGACATGCATGCTTAAAAAATTGATGTAAAAATTTGGAACGAGAAAGAGATAGTGCCATTGAAATTTTTACTGGAAAAATGGAAATTGCAGCAGAATTTTATGACATTTGTAAATATTAATATATTGCTTATGTTATTTTAATGGGTGTTTTTTGTAAAATGTTGAGCTTTCTGTATTTTGTACAATAAAGTGCTGCTGTTACCTGCTGTTTTCATTTAAAGTGACTTCCATGTCATTACAATTTTTACAAATCACTTCCTGCTTTTTCCGGCAATCACATGTTGTGGTATTACACACAGCAGTGTCCTACTTCATCAAATCAGAAGGAGAAGCCTTCATTGTCATTATACATAGTTCATGATACAATGAAATTGTAGCAGCCTAGGAGTGGCGATAATATAAATTAAAATCTAAATCTAAGTCAGGTACGTATGTGCAAAAACAAAATAAAATAAAAAATGAAATAAAATAGATAAAGTATAAATATTTGTATGGAGTGGAGATTGCACAGAAATAATAATAAAAAATCAATAAAGATTGATTAATAATAAATTAAAATAAAATAAAAAGTATGAAGTACAGAATAAGTACTCTGTGGAGGTAAAACTTTCAGAGCTACTAGAAAAACTTATTATTGTACTAATTAAAATTTGAATAATTAAAAAATTGACATGAATACTGTATATATTTCACATGTAAGATAATGTGTATATTACATTGAATGGACAGTGTCAGTCTCAAAAGGCTGGTCTTGTGTGTGCAATGGTGCCCTCTGTTGTAATTATCAGAAAATCGAGACATCAATAATGTTAATTCCTGGAAAATTAAAATCTTAAAATGTAATTTAATTTAAATAGTTTAACACAGAGGTCACCACTTTTGTGTTACACCAGTTTTTCACGCATCTGAAACAACACATTCACTCAAATTACCTTTTATTATTTGTATTAATCATGAATACTATTGCATTTAAGACCATTTTAAAATAATATATTAATAAATGGATATTATATCACTAATAATGAATGATATATGCCATATGTAAAAATGATTAAAATTTGAATAAAAAAAGCGTTATTCAGTTGTCAGAAATTTTGTATTTTTATACATTTTCATATTTAATATTTTATCTTCATACCTTTATTTAATTACTTTATTACTTGCTTTAATACTTCTTTGTATTTACTTTTGCACATTTTGGAATAACATATTTTATCTTTACACCTTGTTTTTATCGTATTTCTATTCTTTATCTTTTTATTGTATTTCCCCCTTTGCACATTTGCTGTACCTCCCCCATCCCTATGTTTAAATGCTGGAACGAGGGGAAAAACACATTTCACTACATGTTGTACCACATATAATTTGGATGTGACAAATAAAATTTTAATTTTAATTTGAAATGATAAAAAAATGATATTGTGCTACTGTGAGACAACTTTCACATAGACAAACGGTAATATAAAAATTGTTAATCTTGTTGTTTGGAATGGTTTTTCCTATAGATTAGGTTGTTTATCTTGTTCCACGACCTTTGCAGCTTGTAAATTGTGACGACTTTTATTTAGGTTGTGCATTATTGTTAGAAATTAGATTGGCAAGATTTCTTGTAAATTAACTGAATTTTCAAATATCAGTAGGCTTTTTGTCTAAATAATTTATCACAATAGAGCATAAAAAACAAACAAACAGATACTGTATATTAGAAATAAAACAGATGTACCACATTAAAATGTGTATGAATGGGCAGTATAAACAAAATCCAAGTCTTAAACAACTAGCATTTACAATGGTTAACGTAACAGCAAACCTAAAAACGTTTAATATCATTTAGAATAAAAATACATTTATTTCTGTAACATTTGTTAGCCAGGCCTCTAGTACCACGTGGCTTTTACGGAACCGTAAGGTGCACGTGACGTCACACAACTGGGTTGTGCGGCATGGCGGAATGGGAGGGGCTAAGCGCTGAAACCCCGCCCTTTGAAACTTGTATGACATGCGCAGTATATTAAATTTCGGGCTTGGTCTGTTACACAACTGTGTCTTTCTTCATTCTGCTCACTGCTCCTCGCCGGCATTTTACTTTAACAGGCTTTTAACAGTTATTTTAAACACAAGACTCGTAGAAATGAGTGGGGACCACTCACATAACGATTCCCAGGTAAAGTGTGTATAGCACAACGCTGCCATGGTTTTTTATTTCTTCTTGGTGTTTCGAAGCCACTAGCTCGGCTGTTTAAATTCCAACCGCAGCGGTAGTTTTGCCTCAACATGCTAAGCTAACAGGCAGCACTCGGCTTTCAATACACAACTGTTAACGTTTCCAGGCCGTCGTGTGTTTCTGGCACATTTGTGAAACGCGCACTCTTTAACACGATATTACCTCGGCGAATAAACACGTGTCCTCGTTGGCGATGTGATTTATGCGATATTTTGGCACGAGCGCTAACCCAGCGGCTAGCATCAAGTTGAAAGTTAGCAGCCTATTGCCATGGCACGGTATAACATTAACGTGTGCACCACTGTTTTCCGCAGATCGACTCGGGATCCAGGTCAAATGGTAAGTGGGAACAGCTCTAATCCAGACGCTCACAGCAAATTCATTTTTGCCTTCGCACGATCGCTGCTTGCCTGGCGACCAGTTTGTTGTAAGGACAGAAATGGCGTCCCAGAGACTAAGTCCCCTCTCGCTCTCTGACAAGCGCCTATTGTTCACATTGAGGCCTTTAAAATCGCTCTTCCGCGGGTTTGAAAAAGCAGTAAAACGGTCGATCCGAAAGAGAAAGAGCTTTTTTGCACGCCTGCGCGGGCAGTTTTGCGCTCGGACGCGTGCGTGCGTCAAACGAGGCTCGTGAAAGTGAGTGTTTGGGGGTTGAGGACTTAGTCTCTGCGCCATTTTCTTTTTCTCTGTCTAGCGGTCTGAGAGGAGTGAACGTTAAGTGCACATCGCCGTGATTATGGACGCCAGGCAACGAGAACCGTGCGTGACATGATTCGTGTCAATGCGCGAAATAAACCGGCAAACTTTAATCTCGCCTTTTCGCGAGATTCGACCGAATGCGCCTGGTGATCGCAGCCGCAGCGGTTGGTGTGTTAGACACCCAATCTTTTGTTAGAATATTGTCTAATTGAAGTTTCTTTTTAAATTAACATTTCTTAATAAGTAGGACGCCACGTGAGAGGTGTTCCTGAGTAAAATTATGTCTGACGTATGATGTGTGGCTTTTTGATTAAAATCCCAAATTCAGTTGTGTTTTGTGTAGATATGAATGTAATTCTTACATATGTGATCACTGGCCACCATAAGAACCAAGGATGGATTAGTGCAAGTAAAACTTGTTTTATTGTTTCTTTTGTAATTTGACAAGCTCTTTTCATATTACTATACTACTTTTACAACAGGAAATTTCTTGTCACAAGAACAAGCACATGTGAAAATAAACTTTCTAATTCTGGGATGGTTGGGGTGGATTGAGAAGAATAGTTAATTTGTTCAGTCTTAAAAAAGTCGCACAATCAGATGAAAAATGTCAAGTTTCAAACCGTTTTCTGATCAATTTCCCCACCGTGGGATCATTAAAGTGCATTCATTCAAATCCATTTATTTCATCAAACTTACTACATTCACTCTATACTGAATAATTGTATATTGCAAAATAAGTATCCAGCCATAGATAAGAGTCATGTTTTTTCATCTTCATTGGCCCATGGTATACAATAATTGAAAAATTATATTAAGTAAATTCAGCAATAAACGCATTTGTTGTTTTTTTTATCAGAACAAGAAATTTTTTTTCTGTTATTGTTTATTGTTGTAATTTTAGTGTTATTTGAAGGATACACGTTTCACTTCTCTTTCAGGTTCAATTAAAATATTTCTGTTCAGAAATGACTCGTGCAGCTCTAATAATAAGGCATTGAACACTGCAATACATAAATTATAACAGAATGTGGCATGGTCTCACTAAACATTATCTTACGTTTAAAAAAAAATACAAAAACAAAATGTAAGTTTACATTAAAATAATTGTGGCTTCCGCATACGTTCCTGATTTTATTCATTCTAAAATGTTTCATTTGTTATACAAAAATGAGTTGGGCCTGTTAAGATCTGCACACATCTACTCCCTCGTGCGCACGAGCCTTAAAGCAGGTTTTTTCCTGTGTAGTTTTGAAGCTCGGGTTCTGCTGACGGTGAACTTGTCCACTAGAGGGTACAGTTCGCAAATAAGTTTTCCCAGAGTCCCAGATGTGCATGTTTTGCTGAGGGGCAAAAAAATAAAGATGAAGAACCATTGTCTCGCCGTGGCCCTGTAATGATTTAATAACGATACAAACCAAAGCACATTTTAGTAAGGATTGAGTTGATTGGCTAGTGCAGCAGCTCAGTTTATAAACTTAGTCAAATGGCTTTTTTATTGGTGTATAATGCACACTTAATTTGTGGATGTCAGCGAAACATTTTATCCACCATGATTTAATAACGTAAAATAAGAAATGAGAATGTTACTAAAAATACCAGCTTTTAGTTGCAATTCATACTGTGCAGGAGGTTCTTTTTGCTCGTTTTCTAAGAACCGTCGTTTCTTTTAATTCCTGAATGCTTTTAGAAGAGGTTTGCTGTTTCTTTCTTGTCTGAAGAGAAACCGTTTTTTTTTTTCCAGTTTATACTCAGAAGTCTTGAATTCCACTTCATTCTTTTTTATCCTTTTGACTAAACAAGATCATTTGGCCTTTTGAGAGGCCTGTTATGAAACTCCTCCAGTTTTCTTGTTGTCCGCCACCGTGTCAGTGGAATAAACCTGGCCATCTTGTAACCCAATCCTTCTCTACCAACCTACACATTTCCTACAGCTATAGCCCTTTAAGAGGAAGCCATTCTAGCGGAACCCTGCAAAGAATGAGGCCTCTATATACATTTTACTAAGACGAAAGTACAAAACGGACACTTAGTTTATAAGGGCGACAACGCAAAGTCTCTACAATGTGGCTAATGTGTTCAACTGTAGATCAGACAAGGACAAAAATGAAATTCTGCTCGTTAGCAAACAACTCCAAATAGAAACAAGTTCGTTGTGTCAAGGTTTCACTCTTCATTCTGATTTTTGAAAAAAAGTTAATGGAATTAAGGTTTACAAAATAGAAGCTCTTATTCTCGTGTCTAGGCTCTGAAACCTCGTCGTTCAGAGTGTTTGCTGTGTTAACATTTAATTTATTTTCTTGGCAGACTCGCACAAGCATAGAGATAAATACAAGGACAAAGATCACAAACACAAGGACCACAAAAAAGACAGAGAACGCGAGAAGTCGAAGTACAGCAACAGGTACGACGACACTTTTTGTCATCTATCATTCCTGTTTACCCGTTCAGGAAATGTGGAGCTTGTTTGGGTGTCTTTGCGAAGCGTGGTGTGGCCTTTTCGTATTCAGGCTTTGGGAAGGAATGTCGGCTTCATGGCAACTTCCTGTGTAAACTGCCATATATTTGAGGCCTTCTCTCTATCTGTTGTGGAAGGATAAACGTGGCATGTTTTTGACAGTGATCACAAGGAGTCTTTGGACAAAAAGCATCGAGATAAGGAGAAGCAGAAGCTTGGATCCTCAGACAAGCAAAAGGATAAGTACAAGGAGAAGAAAAAGGAGGAAAGGGTAGGAGCGATTTTCTAAATTATTGCGGTTTTACTCCTAGAATTTCTGTGATCTATAAACTTACCTACTTTGCAGTTTCTTGATGCCAAGGTTAAAAAGGAGAAAGAAAATGGATTTGCAAGGTGAGTGACTTGTTGTCATTAGCGCAAATGCACTGGAGGAAATTACTCGCATTTGTTGTGAATTTCCTGTTGTTTTTCCCGTTCTAAACTCTCCGTTTAAGAATTGCAAGTGGTTTCCAAACAGTTGTACTGTTTGTTTCAAATGTGTTTAGATTTTGTGATTAAAATGATAATTGTCTCTCGTCTTTCACACAGCCCTCACATTAAGTCTGAGTCGGACAATGATGGCTTCTATATGTCTCCCAAACACGAGAAGTCGCTGAAGAGAGAACACGATGATGACGAGTAAGTGACAGACGATTTGAACCAGTATTGGTTGTAAGGGAACGTAACAAGCTTTTTAATTAACAAGCCTGTCAAACGAACGCTGCCATGACGCAGCTTTTTAATCGTCAAATTAGAAAGCGTAGATGCCAAATTGTTTTTTTTATTACAAGTTTTTCTTGTTTTGCTTCAGTGCTGAATTCAAGCCCAAAAAAATTAAAACCGAGGAAGACCGAAGTGATAAAAAAGCCAAGAAAAGGAAACCCGATGAAGAGGCAAGTGTCAAATCTTTTGTCATCTTTTTGGCATTTTTTAAAAGTAATTTTGTGTAAATTTTGTCTAGGACATAAAGCCCAAAAAGAAGATGAAAAACAAGAAAGGAGAAGTTGCCACAGATGGCAAGAAAAAAGCCAAGGAGCCGGAAGAGAAGTGGAAATGGTTGGTCTCGCATCATCTGAAGCTCATCTTTACTTTGCAGATTGCTGGTGTCCTCTGTTTCGTTTTCTGATGTTGTTTATAGAAAAGTCCAACAATTTTTAAGATGCATCACAATAATGTGTGTGTAATAATTGTCCCATATTGGAGAAATCCTTGTGAGCTCTCACTAAATATTCTGTTTGGCATTTAGAGATTGACACACACGTTTCAATCTCGTGGTTCCGACATCGCCACAGTCTACGTCTCTGCAACAAAAGATATTCCCGCGATTGCACATGAGCAGTTTTCTGTGTTTTATCTAAGACAACATTCTTTATCTGTTGTGAGCAAGCAGAATGTTGATGTGAGCGAACCTCACTCATATCTAGTTTCCTGTCTAAAAGACGGTTAAGTCTCCCTGTTTGTTTAAATTAAATGTTCAAATTATCAGGTTTTGGTATATGTCATTTAAATCAATTTACATTTTATTGGAGATTTCAAACAATAATCATTCCAACTAGTAATATAAAAAATGCAAATTTTGCCTGAATGTGTGAAAGTATTTTTGCAACTATGCATTTTGTTGGTGCTTTAAATTTGTATTGTTGGCAATGTCTTTAGGTGGGAAGAAGAGAGGTACACAGATGGTGTAAAATGGAAGTTTCTGGAACACAAAGGGCCTGTCTTCGCTCCGCCTTACGAGCCTCTTCCCAGCAATGTAAAGTTTTATTATGATGGTACGTCTTCACTTTTTAATCCACGTGGCAGTGAAGGGGGTGGATGGTGCTCTTTAGACTTTTTTGTGATTGGATGAGCATCAAAACCGAGAGAAAAGCAGATGTTGGACGAGTTTCTTTGCTGTATAAACTTTCTGTTGCGCACACATTCCTCCTATTTTCTTCCACCAGTTTGGGAAATTTTCTCCGAGCTTTTCTTGTTTTTTTAAAACTACCTACCTGTAATTTCCATCCGTATATCTTTTTTGTTGTTGTTGTAGTAGAACCTTGTTAATGCATAAGTATCAATTCTGTAATTATTGGTTCTATTAACTCTTTTCATCTGTCACCAGGTAAACACATGAAGCTCAGTCCAGATGCAGAGGAGGTGGCCACTTTCTTTGGAAAAATGTTGGACCACGAGTACACCACTAAAGATATATTTAGGAAAAACTTCTTCAAGGATTGGCGGAAGGTAAGACCCTTGGTGGTCATGATGGCCAGATTCATCAGCTTGTAATCTGGCTCTATTCAACTTTTAGGAAATGACATCAGAAGAGAAGTCCAAAATCACCGACCTGAATAAGTGTGACTTTTCTGAAATGAATGACTATTTCAAAGCTCAATCTGAAGCAAGAAAAGCCATGTCTAAAGAAGAGAAACTGGTAGGACATCATTTTAATAAGTTCACACGTTGTTGCAAACGAAATTGCATTTTTTTTGCATCTTTGTGTTGCTTGTCAGAAAATCAAAGAGGAAAATGAGCGCCTCCTTCAGGAGTATGGCTTCTGCATCATGGACAATCACAAAGAGCGCATCGCCAACTTCCGTATTGAGCCTCCAGGCCTGTTCCGGGGCCGAGGTGACCATCCGAAAATGGGCATGTTGAAACGTCGTATCCGACCTCAGGACATCATCGTCAACTGCAGCAAGTAAGGAGCTTTTTTCATCCCGAGGTCATCATGTCAGGGGTCTAAGTGGTTTATACTTCTTGCAGGGACTCCAAACATCCCAAACCTCCTCAAGGGACCAAGTGGAAAGAGGTACGTCATGACAACAAGGTGACGTGGCTGGTTTCCTGGACTGAGAACATCCAAGGCTCCATCAAATACATCATGCTGAATCCAAGCTCAAGAATCAAGGTGAGATTTCACATGCTCTCTCTGGTCTAGAGTTCCTCTCACGCCACGTTACGTTTACAGGGAGAGAAGGACTGGCAGAAGTATGAGACGGCCCGTCGGTTGAAGAAGTGTGTGGAGCAGATCCGTACTCAGTACAGAGAGGACTGGAAGTCTAAAGAGATGAGGATCAGACAGAGAGCTGTTGCCCTTTACTTCATCGATAAGGTTAGATCGATCTCCCGTCTGGTCATGTGACTAGTTACAGCCAGATGCTTTTAAGCTTGATGTGAGATCTATTGGTCATTATCGCTCTGTCTCACTGTGGTGTAGCTGGCTCTGAGAGCAGGAAATGAGAAGGAGGAAGGAGAGACGGCCGACACCGTGGGCTGCTGCTCACTCCGAGTGGAGCATTTAACACTGCACCAGGAGATGGACGGCCAAGAGTATGTGGTGGAGTTTGACTTCTTGGGTAAAGACTCCATTAGATACTACAACAAAGTTCCTGTGGAGAAAAGGGTGAGAAATTCCGTGTTTTCCCACCTAGTAGAATGCCTTTAATGAATTCATCTATGTATTTAGTGCATTTACGTGTTTAGCTGCGCAAATCAAAGCGCAGTTGTCCACAAACCACAGAATAGATTTTTCTCAACATTGTCATTCAATTGTCATTGTCACTACTTTCTTTTTCAAATTGTCACACCAAAGCATTTGATTTTCTGTTTTCCCTGTAATACATTGCAGCAAGTTCATTGTGTTATTTTATTGCATTTTTTTATGCCGCATTTACATCATTCCAGTTTTCGTTTTTTTTTTTTTTGCACCAGGTTTTTCTCGAGTTACCTGTTATTCCGATTTGTTTTGTTAATTTTTGTTTATGCTTGCTTGAAATATCCTTGGGGAGGAAGAAGAATCCAAAAGAAATGTTGTCAGTCAAAAGGTGCTGTATGATGACTAAGGCTCCATTGTTGCAGGTATTTAAGAATCTGCAGCTGTTCATGGAGGGAAAGGAAGCGGAGGACGATCTCTTCGACCGACTCAATGTACGCATTAATATGCTCTTTGTCATGTGAACAATGTCAACTAAAAATGATTTTCCTTGCAGACCTCAATTTTGAACAAGCATCTTCAGGAGTTGATGGACGGCCTCACGGCCAAAGTGTTCCGTACGTACAACGCCTCCATCACGCTACAGCAGCAGTTGAACCAGCTGACAAACTGTGAGTTGTGTTTCCTTGCCATAATGGTAGAGTAAAACTAGATTAGAGAAAAGTGGATTTACAGTACGTGTTGTTCCTTTACAAAAAAAGCGGATGAAAATGTTCCTGCAAAGATCCTCTCTTACAATCGCGCCAACCGAGCTGTAGCCATCCTCTGTAACCACCAGAGGGCTCCACCCAAGACATTTGAGAAGTCCATGCAAACTCTTCAGGCCAAGGTATGGTGTGTTCGCGACCGAGTCTCTGGCAAACTCGTTTGACTTTTGTCTTTCCGATTGGATCATCTAAATGTGTCTTTTCCTTCAATCGCGTGTTCATTAAAACCAGATCGACACAAAAAAGGAACAGCTTTTCGAGGCGAAGCGGGAACTAAAAAGCGCCAAGGCTGATGCCAAAGTACGCAAAGATGAGAAATCCAAGAAGTGAGTGTCAAAATATTTGCTTGAAGGGCGCCCAACTGGATCCATCCCCTTGGCGTCCATTGTGCTCATATGTGCTCGTGTGCCGCTGAAAATATGATTGTTTTGGCATTCCAGGGCCGTGGAGTCCAAGAAAAAAGCTGTGCAGAGGGCAGAGGAACAGCTGATGAAGTTGGAGGTACAGGCCACCGACCGTGAGGAGAACAAGCAGATTGCCCTGGGCACCTCCAAGCTCAACTACCTAGACCCTCGGATCTCTGTAGCCTGGTAAAGACCCCTATATTCCTTTCCTCGGTCGTTTTGCTGATGATGTTTTAACTCTCGATTTGTTCTTCCAGGTGTAAGAAGTATGACATCCCAATAGAAAAGATCTACAACAAAACTCAGCGTGAGAAGTTTGCCTGGGCTATTGACATGGCGGACAAAGACTTTGCGTTTTAAATCCTCCGCAACGTTTCCTCTCACTCTATTTTTTTTTTCGAATAGATATTTTTAGTCAGTGTTGTCCAGCAGGTGTTTGACCTGAGCACGGTGTGGAGAAGAGGACATGAATTCATGATTGGCTGGCTGATTCACGTTTTAATCAATCTTTTAAAGAATGATGAACGGAGGGCGGCGCCTCTTTAAGCCGAGAACTGGAGAATCGCCGGCATGACCTTTTAAACACTTGTTCTGGTTTCCCTCTCAGCTCCGGACACGAGGATGTCTGAACTATGAACTGTCTGGTCCTTTAGCTACTGTATTCAAATACAAATTGCTCTGTGGATCGTTTAATTTTAGTTTTTTTTGTTGTATTTTTAGCCCACCTGTATTATTAATGAATTCTATATTTTAATAGAAGATTTAAAAAAGAAAAAAATCAAAGAATTGCTTAAGTACACCCACGCGCCTTTATAGGAAACGACACGTGTACACTAGGTGTGATGTTTTATGGGAAATATGACCATGAGAATCTGCGCGTTTGAGTGAGTGCGTGTTACATGAACTGTTTGCTTTTTGAACTGGAGTTGGAGCTGTAAATTATTTCCCAACCGCAACGTAGGACGCCGGGATGAGCTGCGGGGATGACGGCTTCAGCTTTCTTTTGAGCGTGTAGAATGTGAATTCTCTCTTGCTTTCTCTCCTCCGCTTGAGCTTCAGGGGCTTGTTTGCAGCATCAATGTGAACCAATGTTTCCCTTCATTTTGTCTCCTGCCTGGTGTCCTACGGCTCGTCTTCACGACTTTGAGTGTTTCTCTGGTTTTCTCTTAATGTAACGACCTTTTCCATTAGACAGATAAGAGAAACAAATCCTGTATCTGTTACTTGAAGAAATCACTATTAGGATGTATTATTTCAGGTTCTGGTGAAAGGGTTTTCATGTTTGAAAGGATGTGAGGGAAATCAACTTTGCCAAAAACAGGTCTGTGTTTTGATTTCAAGCCGTTTTGTAATTGTCGAGATTTTACGATGGACTCGTTTTAACACAGAAAGTGAATTTTTATTCAACGCTGTCTTTTTTTTTTTCTTTCTTTCTCCCTGCTCCGGAAATGAACTTTTAGTGACAGCCATGTAATCGGTTTCCGAGCGAGCAAGTTCACCTCATAACTTCTGACCATGTGTTTTATTTTCTTTGGCTCAATTGTGGGTTATTTAAAAAAAAAAATAAAACCCTACGTTTAAAAAAAAACGCCTTGTTTTACCGTCGTTGGTTTCGAACCGTCTGGGCTCTTTAATGGGCCTTACGGGCAATTTTATTAGAACGTTGTGCTTTCAGATCGCTCGAAGAACTTCCTGTGTTCCCAGAACCGTGTGAAACGCGCACCGGGTCTTGCTTTGAGAACTGCCCTCAGGAGGAACTCGGAGGGGGTGAGTAAAAAGACCCAGCCTGTTTGTCTTGGAAGAACACACTGTATGATGTATTAGCCAAGCTGCAGTCTTAGGCGAGGTTTCGTTCCTTTTGAAAACTGCACCCGGGACCTTTCCCTGACTCCCGCGCTCTAGAAACCATTGGAATCGCGCGTTCCCTCAAGACGCTCCCCTTCCCCGGTGATCACCCGGAGTCTGTTAGCATCTCCAAACCGCAGGCCTTCCATGTGCTCGACACGGCGGTTGTCCTCCTTGCACCTCGTGTTTATTTGTCGAAAGAAACACACAACCACGTCGGTAAATTTGACATTCTCCATTTATTACCAAAACGTGTAGAAAGGACAACACTCCAGTGCACAGTGTTCTGTTAACAGACCTGCACAATGGGAACTGATGGAACATGGTAATACTGTAATAAGATCAGATATTATCTTGAAGCGTTGACTTGGAAAACGATGAACCGCGTTGGATACAAATGCCGAAAAAAGGGACGAAAAGCACCTGTTTTTTCCACTTTGGATGGCCTGAACTTAGCAGCATATAAATGATGCATAATGTGTAATGTTATATACGGTATATGTGTATAAAGTAGCCCACCTTCATCTAAAAACCGGGACCATCCAGTTAGAAGAGCACGTGATCTCCTCTGAGAACTATAATCCTCCTTTGATTGTAAGCACACGTTTTAAACTTTCTCCATCATAAATTAACATATTTTTTTTTACTTGTCACATATAATAGTCGAGTTAATGCTTATAAAACACCTCTTAAGATAAAGCAGCAGTTCAGATGGGATTTCAAACCCCCGTTTTTTACACACGTCAACAAAAAGCTTGTTTGTGCAGCCAGTCACAGAAAGAACGATGCTGTTTAAGGCAATGTCTGGTCGTTTGTTTTAGTTTTTTTTTCTTCCCACATGTGTGCAGACAGACACTACTGAAGCGAGTTCTAGTGAATGATTTGTCGCTAACGGTTTAATGTTGTGAAAACGAAGCTGTGAAGAATGTATCTAAACCGGACGTGAAGACGAGAAGATCCCAACATCTGTTGTAAACCCAAGGCATTGCAGAAGTGCTGATTATCTGGAATATTACAAAGTATTACGATATCTAACTGACATTCCTACCGTCCGTTACGCCCTCGATAGTGCAGTTTCAAGAATTTACATCAGGGTTTCCTACATAGAATATCTCTAAAATCACCTCAGGTCTACGTTGTACTCTCACAGCCGTCTGCCAGAACTCCAACATCTTACAATCTGATCTGCTGTCATAGTCAAAAGAAAAAAAATTGTAATATTCAGGATGAATACAGGCTCCTCTTCCGACGCGTCTTGTGAAGTCCTTAAACTTTCAGGAGTTCTCCTCGCAGACAATCCCTGCAGGGGAGAAAGAAATGTGTAAAACCAAACCAAACACGGCCAACGGCATCACACTACTAACTCCACAGGAGATTTGAGAGTCCGGCACTTCGCTACACACAATTTTCATCATTTATTAACGCTAAGACACACTTTGAGTAAATCTATAATTCATAAGATCTGCCTGTGCTAAACCCAAAAATAGACTTTTAAATAAAGAACATAATCATGTGCGTCAGCTTCTGACAAATGCAAACTCCTTGTCACCTTTTTCCTGACGGATATCACTAGTATTATCATTAAGCATTGCTACGTGCTGATCAGCGTTTTAGGTTTTGTCTTTCTCAAATGAGAAGTGAACATATTTTGGTAAAATAAAGTATGCATTTTTTTAAAAAAATTTTAAACAATCTCACCTTGACTGATTGTCTTGAGATGTGTGACTTCGCAAACTCTGGCTACCAGTGGACTGCTGGTGCTCCTCGTCATCCAGCTCACAGTATTCTTGTTCTCCCTCTGCTGATTTGTCTAATGCCTCTGTCTCCTTTGACCTTTTCTTTATTGACACTACAGGAGCTTCAGAGTCCAGCCTCTGGAAAATACTTTTCCGCTCCAGGCAACGATCGTGGTTTACTTGGTTGTTTTCGATGTGGGTACCAATATTCGGTAAATACTCTGGAATCAGCTTTGCAGCCTTCACTGGTCCACGTTGGTAACTTTCCAACCAAGGCAAAGACTCGTTCTTGAGAATGTACCCACCATCGTTGATCAAGTTCTCCAAAGGCTTGCAGATTAGTTGCTCGCTGTTGGATTTGTACGATATCTCCTCTTTGTTCACCGCTATTATGTTTATCTTCGTGGGCTTTGTGTTCGATAATCTAGGGTACGAACTGTCGCCTTCCCATTGGTCCACTTCTTGTATGTATTTTCGCAAAAGCGGCATTCCTTGTTTGGCACCAGGCTTGTTGGTGTTATTCGTGAAGGATACTGGATTGCTGTGCTCATTTTTGTCAACAGCGTGAAACATATTTGTAAGTTCACTATGTTGTTCCGGAAGCTTTTCTTCAGCGTGAGCTCTGCTTCTGGTAGGGTGCAACCTTTCTGCGTCAAAATATAATTGCTTGGAGTCTTCTAAGGCGGGCGAGTGCTTCAGGTCGTGTTCTTTTGTTTGGACGGTAGTAGCGTCTGCAGGAGGAACCTGAGGTGATCCTAGATGATTTGGAGAAAGCTGCTCTTGGAGAGCAGGCAAAGATGGAGATAAGTTTTTGATTGGTTCCTTCTGTAGTGTGGTAGTGTTCGACTGGAGTGACGTTTGCTGTATTTTGCACACTGTTGATCCCCCAGATGTGGGGTCTGTCAAAGTATGGCATTGTTGGTTTTGGGGTGCAAGAAGCTGTTTTTGTTCTGGTGCTGAGATATGAATAAAGCTCTGTTTCAAAGACCCTGGCTGTTCTGGTAATAGATTGCCCTTTTCAAGGCTATTGACAAGACTTCCATGGTTGGAAACCAGGCTATGGGTAAGAGAAGGAAAGTCATGAGATTGTATGTTGCTGCTACAAATGACACTGGTCTCAGTGTTGGATTTGCTGGTGTGATCTAATGTGTTTTCCTCCCTTATAGTGCAAATAGTACTGTGGCTGGTGCTTTTATAAGTGCTTCCATTGTTAAATTTGCTGGTGGTGGCAAAGCTACCGTTGGTGCTTTCTTTACCGTCACCAGATACTTTCTGTTGGCCATAAAACGAAGCCTGACTGATGCTGTATCGGCTGGTGCCATTCGTGTTCACTCTGTCATTCATATGGCAGTTGATTTTCCTCACAATATTTGTCAAATTCATTATACTGCCATCACTGCAACTGCTGTTTTGGCTTTTAGAAGCAGCGGGCAAACTGTTCACACTGGTTTTAAAGGAAGAATTGCAGACGGACTCACTTTTTCCAGCTTGCCCGTGGTTCACGCTACCTCTACTTTCACTTTTGCCATTTTCAGTGGTCTGAAAAGATGATTTATTTCCAGTTTCCTTGGTAATGATGGCTTGATGAATGTTTACCTGTGGCATCTGGACCACTGGCTGCTGTTTGAGGGATGTGGCCTGGGTAATGCTAGGCTGGATCACCCTGACCCCTCCTTTGCAACCCAATGCATTTCCCTTTGGTATCTGTGGTATAGAGCTGGGACTGAAAGATTGTTGGGACATACTGGGATGAGACTGGTTTTGTGCCATTTTAGGAGCTGACTGAAAGACGGTGTTGAACATCTTTCGACGCGTGTCTTCAATTTCCTCAGGGGACCAGCTGATCCCTTGCTTCAGCCTTTGTGCGGTGAACCAGAGCTTGATCTGTTCCTCGGGGAAGCCAGACACCACAGTCAAGTAGCAGAGCTCAGCTTTGGTAGGATAGGGAAACTTGCTAAATGACATTTTGAGGAAACTGCTCAGATCCATGGCTGGGGCGTAAGTGGGGATGCTACTCAGAGGGATCATGACTTTTGGTAGATCGGAGTTTGAGTCTGGGTGTGAAGAGTTTGTGTTCGTCACTGGGATTCCTAGTGTGTCTAGGACTTTGTTTAGAGAAGATACGTTGGCTCCAATGATGTGTGGTAATGCTGTAAGGGGGAAGGTCTTGAAAGAAGTGCCATTAGTTAAAGTAGTGGCCTTGCTGGGATCGGCCTTGTGTACCTCGACGGTATGGGAGACGACAATTTTCTTATGACCCCCTTTGGTCATTTTCATGATGGGGGTCTTGGTAATGGATATTCCCGATTCGCGAAAGTCTTCTGTAAACACTGTTTGCTCTACTGCAATCGCCCCATCTCTTTTGGCGACTTGCAAGGATACTCTCTTGTGCGTTGTGTGGAGATCAGGATGGGACTTTGCGTTGTGTAAAGCCAGACCTTCAAACCTCCCCGCCACTACCTTGCAGGACAGGCAATAGAAGTTTGGTTGTGTGTGGAAGTCTGTGTGACGGTTCTCCACATGGTTGAGAAATGGGTTCAAGTCTCCCGACGCAAAGCCACACAAAGGACAACTGTATGTTCCTTTTTCCCAGCATGAGGTCTTTGCCTCTGTTTTTGAAAGATTGTGGAATCGTTGTGCATTCTCATCCTTTGACGAGATGCTAAGAATGCTGTCTTCCGGTATTGTGGGCAGGAGTTCAGGTAAACATCCCAGTATGATGTCCTCTCGCATGTGCTTGGTTTTTGATGGAATCATACAGGGGACTGTGGACTTCCTTTTGCTGGCCATTGTGTACGAATGTGCAGATGAGTGAGTAGTTGGAAACAAATATCGGAATTGTATGAAGTTGGGGTGTCATTAGCCAGCCGTGATGAACCAGCCACTGGTGAAAATTTCAGCTTTCAGGACTTCCCATGGCAAAAGGGAGCAAATTAATGACTCCCTGTAAACCTATGGATAGAACACAGGAAATGTGAAATGAAACACACAATAAAAAAATAAATACCAGCATGAAATGTGTCCCAAAAGCAGCAGTTTATTGAAGCACTTCGACCTACTACCGCTAAACGTTGATTGCAATATGCAACTAATATGAATTTGAATTTCATCTATGGTACCGTGCCAAATACAGGAATAGGGAAAGCAAGTTATTGGTAATGATAGACTAGACAAAATGGTCTTTGTAGTTTTGATACATAAAAACAATGCAAGGAACATTACAAGAAACGGGTCCAATCCAAAAAAATGTAATTGATACATTTTTGGCTAAAAAGCGACTGGAAGTTTTCTAACAAACACAAAAATCCCTTTTCAACGGGATTGGGGCACATTCTCTCAGTTTCAAATACACCTAAATCCCTCTGTTTGTCACACATCACACTCCAGCAGCACGGGGTATTTTAGGATAAAGTTCATTTGGACTGTAATCTCCAGCTCACAATTCAGATTGAAAATAACTCATTAATTTTCAATAATTAAAACCCCACAACATTTGCAAAACAGTTTCTTTTTAACTTGGAAAAACCTACAGCAAAAAAATACTAAAAGTAATTTTGCCCGTATAAAAATGGCTCACGAGTTTTTATTTTTCATTTAAATGTAGTCCAAGTTTTTGTCAGACCTTGTTTCACAAGACAAATGTATTTTTGATAAAAGCAACTAGGTGCCCATGTGCACGTATACATTTTTTACCATGCCCAGCTGCTTTAAAAGCAACGCAAAAAAGCAATTCGGAATTAAAAGGCTGTCGAAAACACACAGTGCTTCCAGACATGACCGTGCCGTTCTTTTTTTTTTTTTTTTTTTTTTTTTTTTTTTTTTTTTTTTCTTT
>MU204420.1:6323433-6380439 GCA_017309775.1 Paedocypris sp. Pulau Singkep
TTTTTTTTTTTTTTTTTTTTTTTTTTTTGTGCAACTGACACTTTTATTTCTCGTGATGGCTGCCTTCCTGCCAGAAAAAAAATAAAATAAATAAAAAAAAAACTAGGTCACCGGCATCTTATACTGTAATCCCTGGTCCCTGCATCCCGACGTGGGCATTTACTGTACGTTCAGCCTGATTAAGAGTTCATGATACTCTGGTTTGATCAATCAATGGGAACATTAATCGGGGCAACACGAGCTGCCACGACAGGCTCCAAGCGAGAAAATTAGAAAACTGCGATTGACGAATCGTACGCAATCAAATAAAACATTTAGATGAAATTATTCTCACGCAGTTGGCTCGCGGAGATCGTGACTGAATGAGGCCGGTGAAAATTCTCCCAAACATATGCGACGGCGAGGAGAAAAAAATCTGCTCGCCAGATTGTTCCATCACAAACGATCATATTTTCTTTACCGCAATTCATTCTCGAATCAACCAACCGAGGCTTTGAACCACCGGCCTGATTAGCGCAAAATAAGGAGGAGATGGTTCAAAAATGTTATATAAAAAAACAGGTCAGTCGTCAAAGAATGGGATGCTTTATCTGGCAACCGAGACGTGCGATTAGACACAGGACAAGAGGTTTCCAGACAGTGAGCTATTGAAAAGGAAACTCCGAAAGAGAGGCCTCGTGTTTCAGCACCGGGGTGAAGCGGTCTCACACAAAACCCTCTATCCCGCTACTGTGTGGCCCAGGACTATTGTAGCTTTAGCAACCGAACCCGCTGCCTTTTTATCTCACCAACCTGTGGAGTCCAATCACACATTACATTTCATTCCAAGTCAGCCAAACAACGCCCGACCCATTTCACAAGTTCGGAACTCATTTCTCACCGTTTACTTATTCCTGACTCTGGATCGGTAACGGACTGGATTAGCATTTGGGGTAAAACCCGCTGTAATAAATAAGAGGCGCGTGTACGAGAAACGTCTCGAATGCTTTCCCGTCACGACAAAATAGGCTTATGTGAATTTATCATGACCGAAAGTCTAAAATAAACTGAACGGAATTTCAAGTCACATTTTTGAACCTGTGAGTGTGTAGGAATACAAACATCACACACTTTGATTTGATCACATGCTCGCTGGCTCTCTCTCTCTCACACACACACACACACACACACTTTGGTCCACTCCTCCACATACACTTCAGATAATAAGAGCAATTTAGGATAAAGTTCATCGTTGGTTCACATATTTTCTCTCTGTTCTACTTTCAGAATTGTCCATATAATTGTGCCTTTTAATAACCGTTATTCTGAAATGCAGCCTTGGGTCTATTTTAAATCACATGCATAAATTCTAATAACTTTTTGGAAATTCGATTCGAATTTGAAAAAAAATAAATCAGCTGCAGCTGCAGCTTTGTATAACAACCAAGTGCCACGAGTTCGGCCTTTCCAGCCTTCGCTTGAGCGAAAAAACGATGCGCACGTATAGTTTTTCCAGCGGTCTTTTAAATAAAGGAAACCCGCATGGCCAAAACACGCAGTTTCCAGACACAATTATTCAGCGAGCGACTCTTTCATGTCTCAAACTGGATGTCCTGTACTACACGGGATCAAGATAAATAAGACCAGGAAGATTTTCTTCATTTGAACATGGACATCCTTCATAAGCCAGCTTTGGTTTATTCGGCGCTCTGGCATGCCCTGAATGTGACTTTTGTTTAAAGCCACCAAGCCGTAACAAAGGTCAGTCTGCGCGCTGTAATAATTCCCTTTCTATAGATCCCAGCAAAAGGAGGTCATCATAAGATGCCGCCGTGTCCATGTTTGGGCTTTATTCGGCACAATGGTGCTGGCGATCACATGGGGAACGCGACACTGAGCCGGAAGCCATATGGGGTATTGGCATACCATAATATTTTCTGAACCTGGATACCAGTATGCAAAAAAATAAGGGCATGTGACTGCGTGTCATCATTATGCCGGTCTATTTACAAGCTATATCGGTGGCGGTGTCAGCCATGACTGCATTAATTATGTAGAAACCCGGGCATCCTACAGCTCACCTTCATTATAGGGCCCAACTCATTAGCGAAATGCCACCAACACGGGCCGCGAGCTGTTTCCCGGCGTCTCGTGTTTACGTCGAGATCCAGTCAATGGACCTTATGCGAGTACTACAGAAAGCCGGGTGCCATCAGGAGTGCCCACTTTGCCCCCCCTTACCTCCGTGACTGCTGCACGGACTCTTGGGAGGCCAGTCTGCGCTGCCACTCATGTGTTAACATTGCCATAGCAACCCCTCTCCTTTCCTTTTCCTTGCCCACAACACAGAAGGGCTAAATCCTCTATTCTGTGCCCCCCCCCCCCCAAAAAAAATCCCTCACACTCCAGGACATTTTTTTTTTGGACTCTAGTTCAAAAGAGACAAAACTCCATATATATATTTTTTTTACCATGTGCTTGATTTTTGTTTCATCAGCGTGTTCAAATACCCAATATGAATTACTCACGTTTTGTTGTTTGTATATCACGGAGAAATCCGAGCGTGTGTTTTTTACAACAGGCGGAATTTGCAATGTAAGAACTTGGTTGTTTGTGCTGAATGTGATATTAAAGTCGAGTGAATCCAAATGTGTAAATTGGGAAAACGGAAAAGTAAAGGGAAACGTCTGTAAAGAGCAAAAGAAATGAAACCAAGGATTAAATGTGCTGAGTTTGATCAACGCTGCGACACACTCATTAGTTGCGAAAAAGAAAAATGGCGGAGGACTGCGAATTGTAGTCAAGTGCCTGGTTCCTCCACACAAAATCCAGCTTGAACAGCTGAAACACTTCCACGGGCAACTGACGCTTACGCCAAAAGTTTGCCAGAAACCGTGCTAAGGTTAATACAGGCTTTTCCCAGAGTTCTTGCGGATATTCTTTCACCGGGGGGCTTAATTTTATTTGTTAGTCCACATCGTTTATCTGATCATTAGGGTTAGAAATGTAATAAGGTAATGTGCGATATCGCAGAAGTACATTTTTGTTATTACATGCACATTAAGCTTTTCAGTATAAATAATTTAATCATTTTGACTGGTTTTAAAAGCACAGCATGAGGATGGGGAGACTCCATAATCATTATTCTGCTCAGAAATCCAGTTGGCACGCAGAAAACGCTCTCCCCTTAATACGGGGAATATTACGCAAACATGCATCATACAATAATGCGCAGGGATGAGACTTCACATCCACACTTCTTCGTTTTAGGACTTTTTGGTGTGACAAACCAGCGCGTGCATCCAGTATTCCCCGGGAAGGCAATACAGTACTGTATTCCCAATGCAGGCGATTCCCAAAATTCCAAAATTTGTGCATCATTACTAGTTACAAACAAATTAAAAAAGAATTTTATTTCTACAGATCATCAGTGGCAAGACACTGAACGCCAAGCAGCCGATGACAGGATGCACACGGCACGTGCATTTTCCAACGTCCCTTTGCGTGGAACTTTGATCATGAATGATTAAAATTAAAAAAGTACTGTACCTATGCAATAACGATATGCGTCTGCGGTTTAAAAAACATGATGCAAGGAGCTGAAATGAAATTTCCCGAAGAGCCCACAATGCTAAATAGTGATTTATTATGCGTGCTATCAGAGCCAGGGTTGTGATCTGGAGTTAAATCCGAGTTTGAGTACATTCTGTACCCATTAACAGTTGATAGCTCGTGTCTGTCCAGATATGCGCCAGATTTAAACCGCCCGTGTAGGTTTCGTCAACGTAAAGATCACTTTTGAAGCCGCGATTCTCCGGCCAAATTGGCGATCAGTCAGCGACACGAGTTCCATTTTAACCCGCGGATTAGGCGAAAAGATGTCGCGTGACATCGCGGACCACGGTGGCGTCGCACGCGCACGTCGTAGCGTGCGAATAATGGAATTGGAAGCAGACGTGAACATTGAGTAACAAACTGTAACAAACTGGTAAGTTAACCCTTTCGCTTCGTATCGAGGCACTAGTAACCTCCATCCGGCGAGGCATTGCTCGGGAGTTGGAGTGTACCGCCGCTCCATGTTTTTTGGGCTATTACCAAAATTTTAACTAAGCACTCCCATCTTCTGTCGCCATTTTATACATAGAGACGCGTTTGAGTATAGGAAAAACAAGGCACGCTTGAACTACTCCATCACAACTACTTTTTGTGCACTGTTCGCGTCCACCAAACGAATCGCTCCGTTCGCGCGTCAAAGTTGCCTACCTTTTTTTCCCCCGTCAGGTCGGATGACCGCGAAAACAAATCCGTTATTGATGGAGAAATGTATAACATTTAGGTTGCGCTCCGCTCCGGGTCTCGGGGGAACAGGAGGGGCCGAGACCTCTCCTCAGATGAACCCTGTGAACTATCGTGAACCCGTCCGGTCACTTCGACATGGAGCGTCTGGTTCTTTACCGCACGCTGCTTCTGTGCCCGGCTGACATGGGCGCCGCTGGAGAGGAGAGAAGGGAAAGAAACGCACGCCAGGCGCTCTCAAATAAGGGCACGTGATTAAAGCGCGTCACCCAAACCCAAAATCCTGATCCTACCCCTCTCTGTTCTAGGACGGGCTGAGCAGACACACTGAAGGGAGTGACTCATGCGCAAATGTCTAATATAGCCCGAAATATGGAGCAGCGCTTTCGGTCAGTAGGTCGTATAAGGACGAGCGCGGGTGGGTGGGGGCGGCGGCGGGGGGCTTACTATAGGAGTCGTGAGCATGTGCCGCCTTCTACTACACTTCCACGCTCGTGCTCGTCAAATCAGTTTCGGAGAGGGCACGAGCGCCGAAGAAGACGGCACGCGCGTTCTGACACAGCAACAACACATCGCAGTGCGCGTTCTTTGCACAAATAAATAAATTATAAAAACAACGGGCGGACGGAGTGAACCTCAGCGAAATAGTATGTCGAGTGCAATAGTGTATTTATATCACGTCACATAAAGTCCGGATATGTGAGTTTGCGCAAGGCGTCTGAATATCTTGGCATACAGTATTGCAGAGATGAAACGTGGTTGCCAGTACGTGTTTCTTTTCAGCCAGTAACTCGGAACTTTTTCTCCATCATTCTAGCACGCGCGCACACACACACACACACACACACACACACACACACACACACACACACACACACACACACACACTCGCTATTAACGTCTATTTAGGTAAACCGCATATACAGTATATCATGCTGTAATAAACATTTGTGTACCATGCAGCGGTTATTGTTTTGTCTGCTGTTTGTCACTTAATGAATTTTCTACCTAAAATACACACCATTTTTAATGAAGAATAGAGTCATACATTTAGAACAAAAAAAACAGTTACATGATTCTACAGATGATAAATATTGCATGTGCTTCTTTGGTTCACCAAAAAATTCCACTTTGTGAGATTGGAAAGTCTTTCTTGTGTATAGAACATATGTTTTTGGTGTTCGCATATGTAATATAATGTTTTTTGTTGTTGTTGTATATTAATATGCCAGTATGCAGTATATACAAAAACATGTATATGTATTGTTTCATACATTAAAATATTTTTTTTATTATCAAATCGTTGTTCTTAAAAAATGCAGTGTTGTGTAGCCGTTACCCTTGAGTCCATGAACAGTTAGGAGGTAACAATTGTAATTGTTTCAATAAAGATATATATGTATATATATATATATATATATATATATATATATATATATATATATATATATATATATATATATATATATATATATATATATATATATATATACACCGTATGATATGGGCCTTTAAAGGTGAACACAGCAAATCAGCTGGAGTGCAACAAAGGCCGTCCATTGTCAACAGGTTGTGTGACACTTGCTATGTGGGTATAAAGGGTAAACAGTGTATAATGCCCTTTCCTGCTGTGGTGGTCCTGCTATCCAGGGGCTCCCCCTCACGCCACAGAGGCAATTACACCTTCAGAAGTGCAGCTTCTTTTTTTATTTTTTGCTTTTTTTTAGAGGACAGACAGAGATGAATCTGATTGGATAAAACCCAAAAACACCTACTGTCCATGAGTCGGTTGCCATGCGGTCTAAGCTTTTCCTTCATTACAGCCTACGTTTTTAATTCCTATCTCGTGTGCTGCACCGTGGTTCAAAGTCACATTTTGAACACACTGTTTTGTCATTGTGATAATGTGACATGTTTATCAAGGCAAACATGAAAACACAAAGCATTGAATACATATACTAAACACATATTTAAAACATCTGCTATGTGAAAAATGGAGAACAGTTTTCCAACATAAGCAATAAAGACCAGTTCATTCTGCCTCTCATTTTTAATACAAGCAATTAAAATAAATTATTTTTGACAGGCATACACTCTTAAATAATTACAGTAAATCAGAATAGAAGCCGTTTGTGTTGAGGGAAACGTCAAAGAGTCTAAAACACAAATGAACCATTAATTCAAAATACTGACCTTTGACCTTTCAATGTTGGGAGATGATTTCTGTGTAGCCTGTTTTAAAAAGTAATTACAGTTAAATTTCAATAAACAGAAGCTCAGTGAAATCATCAAATATTTTTTTTACGTCATCTACATAAGATATTATTGTAACACAATTTTAAAATATTTTCAAATTACACTTAAAACCCAACCTAGTAAACAGTTGTGTTTGGCCAAAACATTGAAAAATACTTAAAGCATGTACAAATAATTAGTATTCGTTACATTATTCAATAGTAAATATACGTACTGTTTATATTGATATTGTAATTACGATATTAAAAATTGTATAATTTGATCAGCTACGTTGACCCCAGAAAATCGACCTGACGATTCATATTTCCTACATAAATAACAGACTTTCATATAGCAAATGATTACCTGAATAATACAGTACGTAACCTATCGTGAAACCACTCGGTTTTTTCCCTGTTCTTTCACGCATCCGAAATTCAAGCCGCCTCTGTTTGCTTCAGAATTCAAAATCCTGTCCAATAGGCGCAAAGAAAACTGCCCAATGGGTATCCTTGCAGAGGGACACGTGATGCGTGATCTTGACTGGCAACAACGAGCGGACCAATGGCTGGCATACATGGAAAGAGGTGGGAGGGGCTCCACAGGTGTACAAGTGTGTACATGCGATACGTTTGCGTATAGCGTATAAACTTACGGAAAGAAAAATGGCACTTTCCCAATGTCTAGAAGATTCTACGGGATGGCGAACACCGAAGAAAACACAGGACTTGAACGTAAAAGAGTTGTATAACGAGAGACACCGGCTCGCTCTTGAGGAGTTGATCGCTGGTGGGGTCGAACACTTCCAGGGGTTTTTGAAGAAGGAAAGAATGCCAAACTTTCTCTCCGACGACGAGATCCAGCGGATTTCTCGTGCAGCTGTTGTTCCAAAATATGTTTCGTCCATCGGAGATGATTCTGCTTTAGACCAGTCGGGCACCCTTGACTGCTCATCTGTCACTTACTTCCCCGAGGTCTCGGACATCGAGCCCCCGCTTCTAGAGATGGGCTGGCCTGCTTTCACCACCGGATCGTTCCGCGGAGTGACTCGTGCCGTCGCTTATTTCCAGCCGAGTTACGGCGAATGCATTTACAGCTGCAAAGAGGCGGCGAGGAAGATGATAAAAAATGCCAAGGAGGTAATTCTGATGCTAGTTTCTTAACATCTAAATGTAAAAGTTCCTGTCTGCCTTTTGAGACCGTTAAAATTATCTTCTGTTAAAGTTGATCTTTTGGTAGATTAATACAACCAGTTTAATTGTGAAATGTGATTTGCAGGGCCAACTTGTTTTGTTAAAGTCATAAAAGTTATTTTCTATAAACGTTTAGGTGATTGCAAATGTTAATGGTTATAAACGGTGATTTATGTTGTGTTTTTATATTAACTGTTTGCCATACAGTTTTTTATGAATTTAGTGTAGTCCACCTAATCCTAGACAACACTATAGTTATTGAGAGTTATATAAAAAAAGAATGTGCAATATACTTAATGTGTGTGTTCCGCCTCTATGATAATTGATAATAACAAATAAAATTAGATAAAACAATATTTTTGTTACTGAAGAAAAAGCATTATTTAACCATAATAATGCAAATTGCATTTAGTTTAGCTGTTGTGAAGTGTTTATACATCAATAGATGATAGAATTATCATTTGCCCACTTTACAGATACAGCCTATTGAATCTGTGTCTAATTTTTATAAAATTTGCACTGTCTGGCAAATTAAATCCACCAAAACAACCACAATGGTTGTTGTGGTTAATTTAGTAAAATTTGGATTAGTTGTTAGATTACACCACTAATACCTATTTGTTTTGATGAGAGTGAGACAGTTAGCCATTCAGAGACATTTTGTTCAATAGGTGTGGAATGATAAGAATTTGCAGAAACGTCAATCACAGTGAACTGTAACCTCTGGAGATTGAATTCGAAGCGTCGGAGTTGCCACAACAGGCTCTCAAGTCCCTGAAACGGAGGAGCTGAATGCAGACGGCTCGGATCTGATCCAGCTCGCATGTACTTAAAAGCCAAATGTAATTAGAAATTATGAAGGTGTGTAGAAAGCAGCTGTTCAGTCAGGCCTCTGGCTTTTTCCTATTTCTGTCAGAATCGTTGATGCCGAAACCCGCAATTTGGCCATTTGTTCTCAACGACGTTACGTTACGATTTGTTCTCATCACGTTCTGCGCTGAACTTTTTCTTTCAGGTCATTGCCATTGTGACCGACTCTTTGACCGACCTGGATATCTTCCACGACCTGCAGGAAGCGTGCACACAACGCAGAGTTCCAGTCTACATCCTTCTGGACCAGACATCAGTCAGCTCATTTCTGCAGATGTGTAAAAATCTCCAAGTGCATTTGGAAGATCTACAGGTACGGAATGATTAGGCCGGTAATAGCAGTCATATACATCAGTGGTGTCTGACCTCTCAGAATTTGGCAGCTCAACTGAATTTCGCAGGCCAAATTATCAATATTTGTTTGTCTCGCCGATGCATATTTTATTTGTGAGACATCTGCCGTTGTTCTGAAACCAGTTTCAGAGTGTTTTGCTTGGTCTATAATGCGAGAACATGACCCAGGATTTGCTCTCTTTATTTTAGAGAATGTTTGTTCAAAAACCACGTGTGCTCGCAAAAACCACGTGTGCTCGCAAACACTGCGGTCATTTCCAGTCCTTCTGTGCGCAAATTTGGAAAATTAACTGTGGACAGTTTAATATAAAACGTATTATTCTGATTATACGTAGTCATGTTAGCCACAGTCATAACCTCTATTTCCAAATGTTCCAAAATGACCAAAAAAGTAAATATAGAAATAAAAGAGCGGGCCACATGTTATACAATCAGAAGCCGTATATGGCCCGCGGGCTGGAGGTTGGGCATCACTGAGCTATAGATGGACACTTTACTAAAAGAAACTGTGTTTGATTTAAAGCAAATGAAAGTCCGGACAGTGACAGGTTCAACCTACTACATGAGATCCGGAGCTCGCATCAGCGGAAAGGTTCACGAGCGCTTCATGTTGATCGATGGGATCCGAGTGGCCACTGGTTCCTACAGGTAATAATAGACATCCATTTCATAAACTGTACAATTTCATCCATAACCTCTGTCTTTTCCGCAGGTTTAACTGGACAGACGGGAAACTCAACAGCAGCAATCTCATCGAGTTATCCGGCCAGATAACAGAGCAATTTGACGAGGAGTTCCGCGTCCTCTACGCTCAATCCCAGGCCATACCCATGAGCACAAGAGCGCCCTCTAGTGCCCGAAACACCAGCCTGTATGATCACCCACTGCTCAAACGTCCTGGAACTCCGAGTTCCTTGGCAGGAACAACAAAGCTCCAACCAGACTGTCTGACAAGCACTCCAGCCAGACGCCAGACCCCCGAGATCCGACAGATGAATGAAGACGTTAAAGACGGGAAGAGTAACCCAGTTTCAGATGCTTCCACTCTAGGAGACGACTGGATGGAGGAAGATCCACCTCGCTTGAAGCCAACAAATGATTGTGGTGGCATCACCGCTCAGACTCAGACAGCCGATGAGACGATCCCATCCTGCCATGCAATTACACAAACCTCTTCCCGCCGCCAGGACGTGGGAGTGCAAACATGTGCTGACAGCTCCCCTCAACAATCAAGATGGAAATTGCAAACATGCAGCAACCAGATCCCGTGTAATTCTCCAGCAGCCCAAAATATCCCACCCGTACCTGAGACGGGCTGTCACTTAGCCAATCCAGGAAGCAGGAGGGATGACAAGCTGCGGGAATGCCTCCTCAAGCTGGGCAAGGAGCGCCAGCACCACTACTCCTCCCTTCGCTCCAAGCTGGACCACATGGTGACGCTTCTTTCTCACAAGAGGGAGCTCGTCGACCTCACCAACCTGACACTGCGGCCTGCTCTACGCGGAGGAGGCAAAGCGCCACCAGAGGGCATGCTGGGATGTGTCTCAGGTGCGCTGGTGGTCTTGTGAGGCCCGGGGTGGGTTTTACTGCACTTTAGAAAGATCGCTTATATGGAATAATTCTGTGCAAGGATACTGAATTTGTGGAGGAGGGATTCTTTTACATTTCTTTACACTACATTTCTGCTGTAAACTGTACTCGTTGCTGTACGTTGTGGATTATTTTTCCCATGAGAGGGGATGGAAATGCCTTTTTAAAATATTTTTCACACTTTTGTGTTTCCTCTGAAGTTTTGAATATGTTTGACATAGGATGCTGGCACATGGGCTGCTTTTTATCTATGCAACATTGTGTATGGCTAGTACAGTTTTAATAAAACATGTACAATTGTGTTGCTTTGTTTACTCTACCTGTCATTTAAATTTAGTTTGTAAACTGGACAATGCTATTTAATAAATATGTTGTAACGTAATTTATTAATGTAATAAAGTAATATAAATACATTGTATTTTTATAAATACATATATGTATTTATGTAATTGCATTACAATATATAATGTTAAATTAATTAAACACTATAATATTTTTGTTTAAGTTTAATTAATTTTTATTGAGCTAATAATGTAAACATCTTTAACATCTCAATATGAAACTCTAAAAAGCTTTAAAAATGTATTGATTACTGGCTGTGGAATCAGTTATAGAAAAAATAAAATATTTCAAAATATGCTTCGATCGTTATTAGTTATTAAAATAGATTTTGACTACTTTGTTGGTTCTTTGATTTTGAACATTGCAGATTATTATAACATGAAAACAGAAGCCGTAAACAAAAAGAAATTCACCTAAGTGAAGAGCAGAGCTCTCAGCAAGCAGAAGGGGGCGCTGTCACCTTTCAACACTTGATACAATACATTTTGTTCAAGAATTATTTCCTTTTTTACAGCAAATAGTGCATTATCTTTGAAATAATTATCTTTTGCTATGGACGGGAATAGCATCAAAACACCTCACTGTTTACCATCATGATTCAGATAACACCACATTGTCCGTAGCGATTGTGATTCCATTTGAACATTGATAAGAAAATAAGACGTAAACATTGTGACTAAATGCTCCGAACTGAGTGAATCATCAGATGCAATTTTATTATTCCATTCTCCAAAGCCACCCTGGGTTTTACCATTAATAGTCTGATTAAGGAGGAAATAAATGAATTGCTGGCGGTTAATTATTTATCTTGTTTTCATAAGTGTTAAGAGCCACAGTCACCCACTCAGTTTCTTTTCAACGGCTGTTCAGCGATCACAACCTTAATCACTGCTCTTGAGTAATGAAAACACGCAAAGATACAACAGCTAAAGCGAGTGAAAACAGCGTTTGCCCTTAGTCAGTACATTTCCAGTCTCAGGGCCACGGAACAGGCCAAGCATACAACAGCTGCCCACAACAGCCCTCTTGTAAAAATATCAATCTTTACAGTACGCCGTTCAAACCTCTCGCCTTGTAAATTGTGTTTTATGCTCAATTTAAGTAGAGTTCACGAAACAGTTCATTGTTTTCTTTTAGTCAGATGTGTCAGGTATGACTACAGAGAATTCAACACATTCACACTGCTGTGTTTGCTTTTGTAAAGCATTTAGCAGACTCGTTAATCCAAAAGACGTACAGTGCATTACAGTTTATAATAAGCATTTTACTGCTTTCTCTGGTGTTCTAATACTAGTAGGGTGACCATATTTTGATTTTTTTAAAAAAGTGCACAATAGGTGCGGCCTCGAGATACAAATTCAGACAGGCTTCTCGGAGGTTGATGAACATGCTTTATAGTGTAAAATTAACTCATGTAATAAAATAAAAATTGTAAACTTGCAACAATATAATAGTCTTTTAGACTTTTTAAAAAACAATAATAATACATATATTATATATATATATACATTTTTAATATCAAATTATATATAATTAAAGCTTTAATGTGCTTGAATTGTGCAAAATTAACTCATGTAATACAATATAGGTACATATGTAAAAAAGATACAAATTATTAGTCTTAGACTTAAATAAATGCATAAATAATGTTATAAAATAATGTTCTAAATATCAACTCTTGTGTGAAAATACAGATTCAACAATATCTCTTGATAAGAAGAATAGAAGAGTTTCAAAAAGATACAAAGCTTTTAGCTTTTTTGAGATCCCCAGCACCTGACAAAGAGACATATATACAGCTTTACACTTTACACTGGATGCACGTGAGTTTCTGTGTGTGTGTGTGTGTGTGTGTGTGTGTGTGTGTGTGTGTGTGTGTGCGCGCGCGCGTGCGCAAACCTGTCCACCCAAGACAGCATCTGGTAACTTCATTGCGCAAAAAAGTAGTGCCCTGTTGTTTTGTGTGCAAAACGCCAGTCAATTTACCTTCACCTGAACTCGCGTAATGAAAGTGTGAAGAGTGAAACCTGGACATTTTCATAGATTTATAAAACCAGCCCAGGACGAGACGTAAAAAGAGGACATGTCAGGGGAAAAGAGAACGCTAAGTCAACCAAAATACTCGCTAATCGTAAAACTAATAACACTTTCCTAGCAGAGAAACTAAAGAGACACCTAACTAGCAGGAAAGCTAAAGTAATAGACACTTAGCTAGCAGGAAAGCTAAAGTAATAGACACTTAGCTAGCAGGAAAGCCAAAGTAATAGACACTTAGCTAGCAGGAAAGCTAAAGCTAAGGACACTTTCAGGAAAGAAAACCTGACAAACACTTAACTAGCAGGAAAGCTAAGGTGATGAATACTTTGCTAGCAGGAAATTACAGTGACAAACATCTAACTAGCTGGAAGGCTAAAGTGAGGGACACTTTGCTAGCAGGAAGTTAAAGTGACAAACATCTAATTAGCTGGAAGGCTAACGTGATGTATACTTTGCTAACAGGAAGGAAAAAATATTGAAAACTAAACAAATAGAGTGCTAAGGCAACAAACAATGTTAGTAAAGTAAAAGCTTAGTATGATGAAAAGAGAACACAACTGATAATTGTTAGCTTTAGGGAAATCTAAAGCAACGGTTATTTTGCTAGAAGGAAAACTAAAGCAACAGACACTTAGCTAGCAGGAAAGCTAAATGGGGCAGACACTTTGTTAGCAAGGAAGCTAAATTCACAGACATGTTAATTCACTAACCTAAAGCATCAACGTAATGTGTTCTAAGGGATTTGATCCCACAACCTTTGCAATTTTTACTGGCAGTTTAGTTCACAGTTAGACAGTTCGCTTGAAGAAAACTGAGGCTGATGGTTACTCATGCTACTATGTTAGCTTAGCTAACAGGAAAGCTGTAGTGGTAGGGAATTGGACCGGTCACCCAGACATTGCAGGTTCGAATCCCGTTCTGGTGCGATTGACAACCCACTTTGTGTGTGTGTGCAAAAATTACTTAATCAACACACTTTGAAGGGAAGCTAAAGTGATAGACATAAAAAGACGTATAAAGTCTTGACAAAAGCTGAACAATGGACACTTCGATATTAGAATGAAACGCAGAACATTCAAATCCTGAGCCAAAATATTGTATACAAGAAAGCTAAGGTAACACACACACACACACACACACACACACTCACTCACTTAGCAGGAAAGCTAATGCCACCACATCCATTTGATTGTTTTCAAACTTTAAATCCACTTCATGCTTTCTTGGAGATTCAAACTCACAGCCTTTGTGTTGCTGCCACCAGCTCCTCAAGAAACTCATTGTAGGAAAACAGTTAAAAGTCCGTTAAAATTCCATTAAAAATGAATTTTAAGTGGAAATGGGACTCGTTTGAAACCAGTGGAGTTAGTATTCATCGCAAATATGTATGTCGCTCCAATTAAGCTATAGACTTACAGGTGCGGACCTTTACCCAGCCGCCCTTGTCAGCGCTTTCGGCCTCTCACTGGGGTCTGCTGAACATCTGACTTTCTATCAAGGGGAGACTGGAACACTCACCATCTGGAGGAGGGTGTTTGGCCCGAGGATACAAAACAATGACATGAAAATAAAAGTCAGGGGAAAACAATGTGATGACGCGTGCCGAAACGGCCCGGCCATGTCTTTTGTAGTTTGCGGAGAGATTTCAGCTTCAGCACCCCCGCTCCTATTTTCGGCCTTCAAATGCTGATGACACACGGTTGTTTTGGTTCTCTGCGGATTTTGGTGGTGTGCACTATGTCCGAGCGGGAATAAACTTTTCCTGGCATTCCCAGGTGTGCGGTGTTCTCGGCTTCTTTTGTTTTTCCACACTTCCAGTGCTTTTAGAGCTCGTTGTGTTTTATTTCACACTGTTCTGTGGGGCGAAGCGAGGAGATAAATAACAGCAGATCTGACACGCTTGTGTTTACCGCTGGCTTGGCTCCGTGACCTTGCTTCACACTCTCTGCGGTGGGGTAATACAAGCCAGATTACAGTAACTGCTCAGGGTGAAGGCAGAATCACTGCTTTAGTACTTCTATATTTGTGTGTCGGCATCTCTGCCAAGCGGCGCTATTAATAGCAGGGCAGCCGGGCTCTCAGGTGAAGGCGGTCTTTGTGTCCCGTGTGTGTGCTGAGCGAGGGGCTTGGGGAAGGTGACAGGTGCAGCTCGCGCTGGGACTGTCTGGGACTGTTTGGGTTTTAAATCGTGGACGCACTGTCGGCTTTTATTTATTATTTATGGACACAAAAGGGCTCAAAGGATTATATATCCATAGATAAGGGTGCAAAAGGCTCGCTGAGGTTTAATTACTGTCAGTGCACAATCACAATCACCATTGATGAGAATAAATCAAGTGAGTTGTTAAAAGCTACATGCATCATGTTTTGAGTCTGTATTCAGCTGTAAATTGGTGATAGATTTGTAGGATGGCTTTTATTTGATCTAATTAGGGTGTGTGTGTGTGTGTGTGTGTGTAGATAGAAAGATAGAGAAGAAAATAACAATACAGTATAATAAGATAAAATACAAAATGAAAATATGAAATACAAAATATGAAAGTACAATACAATAAAATACACCACGATGTAAAATAATATGTAAAAAACTAATAGTCACTCACCTTTGGTAAGGTGTTAAAAGTTAAAACATGTCCAAGTGATACATTTGGTCATTTAGTCAAATTTAAATACTTTTAAAAATCATCTAAATACGTTTGGTAAACTTTATATACAGTATACCAGTGTTAACATATTGGGGTGATTTTTTTTCTTAGAAATGTATTTGTTTCATATTTGAATTTTAAACTTTTAAACTTACTTTTATGCATTTTTATTGTACATCATTACGCTTATTTGAAGTCTTGATTGATTAAAACATTCTTACCAAAGCGGACAAATTGATTATATTAGTACCCAATGGATTTAAATGAAATGTACAAAATAAAATTATATATGGTATTATACTCATATTTTTCTTTACACTCATAAAACTATTTATTGGGATATTTAAGTATATTTGTATTTACCTTATATATATATATATATATATATATATATATATATATATATATTGTACTGTGTATATACTGTATATACATATTGTAATTTCTTTTTTTACAATAAGATACAGTAATATTTTTAAATGCTTCTTTGAATGCTGAATGGTTGAAAAAGCATTTCACTGCATGTTGTACCATGCATGTGACAAATAAAATTTTAATTTGAATTAAAAGAAAAAAAAAATAAAGGAGACTTTGATGGACATTGAAGGCTGAGTTGAACAATTGAATTTGCCACATATAGAATGAACCCATCAATGAGAAACACACACACACACAGAGCATCACGGAACATGTGTAGTTAATGATTCAAGATATGATTCTGGTTTACTCTAAAAGTCTGACTGCATGTGGTAGAGGAGAAGGTCGAGCGGAGAGAAGAGAAAATAGAAAAGAGAGGAGAGAAAAGAAGAGCAGTGCGGTTCAGATAGATAAGGCCCTTTCCTTCAATGCTTCTCACCCTCATCTGGTGTTTGCTTTATCCCGAAAGCATCTCAGCGTGGACCCACCGCGCCCGCTCCACTCGCTCTCTTTCCATCCACATCATCACTTTAGGCCCGAGTGTGAAGTTACAGCTGATTTGGAAAGCTGTTAAAATCTCTCCAGAGCCAAAACCATTAGTGTGATCAGGAGATAACAAGCTCATATAAATATTAACTCTTCGCTGGAGAAAATCCTCGCGGTTATTAAAATTTAACTGGCAAATTCTGTAGTTAAATAACACGTCCTCTCGTCTATTGATCACCGCCGTCTCGGTGTCGGTTTCACAGAGTCACCAACTACTTATTGATTCATTCAAACTGATTTGATATGGATTTTGTGATGTAATCTATTAGCCGCTTACGTGTCTGCTAAAGGCTTTTAAATGATCAGACGGATTGAGCTGCGGGATAAATGAGGTCGAGGAAAATGATCTGACTATTAACTGTCAACACACTGAAAATGAAACCCAGCTGATTGGAGAATAAAATAAAGTGGTGAATTTATTGACAGAGAAAACTGTACAGAAAAAAAGTCTGAAGCTAAATTGATCACACACACACACACACACACACACATACACACACACACACACACACACACACACACACACACATTTGCTCTAACATTCAATAGACACTCAGACACACACATACTGACAGACAGACAGACACACACAAACACACAAATACAGACTCACATTCATTATACACACAAACACTCATTCTCATATACATACAGATGCACACACAAAGACTAAAACACACACACACACGCAGACAAACAGACACACAAAAATTCACACTTTCAAAAGAACCCCCCCCCACACACACACACACCAATTCTCACCTACAGAGACATACATCTACAGACACCTAAAACACAGACACTTTTTTTTTTTTAGCCCTTCATTTCTTTGTGCTTTTAGTAATACATCTATGTTAATTGTTTGAAAATTTGATTGTGTTTTGGATTATATGTGACTATGTTTTTAATGTAAAGCACTTTGGTCATTCTGCTGTTTTTTAAAAGTGCTTTTAAAGTTCACTTGACTTTACTAAAAGACACACAGACACACACATGCACACACAAAGACAAATGGACACACACAAAAAAAAAACACAGACACACACAAACACCATCACACATACGTACACTGATTCACACCTACAGAAACATACATTCTAAAACACACACGCACACAAACAAACAGTCGTTCACACTATATTATGCATACATACACACAAACACACTTTCTCTCACAAAGGCTCTCTCTTTATTTCTCTCTCTCTCTCTCTCTCTCTCTCTCTCTCTCTCTCTCTCTCTCTCACACACACACACACACACACCGTCTCATTTATGTTTCTGTCTTTTGAAAAAGATAAACAACTTAGTCACAGGAAAACACTCCAGGAAAAATTTGGCGACTCTATTAAACGCGTCTCGCTCTCCAGTTCCTAAAATTCTTTTAAAGTGTCAAAGGTCAAGGGGAGTTGTTAATGGAGCTTAATTGGCGGTTTAATGGCGCCCGAACCACCCAAACGCATTTCGATTTTTCACTCCGTCTGAACTTCTCGTCATTTTCTTCGTTGCGTCCACGCGTGTGTGTGGCGTATTGATCAGTTTCTAAGCACAACTGGGATTCTTTGGCCCAAAAGCTCCTGATTAAAGAAAGTATCCGTGCATTTGTAAACATCTAATCCCTTTAGAAGCCCGCGAGGGTTACATTAGATGTTTGAAAGATTGAAAACTTAATGCAATTATGACACAATTAGTCAATAGCGCTTCTAAAGCACTTGACTCTGTCATTGTGGACGCTGTCTGAATTATGCAGATGGTGCAATATGTCTCTCCCCTGTGAGGCGGAATGAACTTGAATTTAACTCAAGGGTATCCCGCGCCATCCACATCGGCCGGCCAGGAGCGGGAAACAAATTGGGGTGACGTCTTCTACACGCGCTGACGTTTATTGTGGTTTATTCACTGGCGCTAATGTGTTTAGACGCACATGTCGGGATCGCGGTTCCTGAGACGGAGGGGGAAGGGAAACTCAGCTTGTCCTGTCGGATCAGAACAACTTTGATTGCATTGATTGAGTGGACTGCAGAGGACGTCTTAACTGTATTACACACTCACACACACACACACACACACACAGATACACAATAGCACACGCACACACATGGACTGTAGCTTTATCACTCTACATACATACACACAATACCACACATACATACACACATTGTAGCTTTTTACACGTCTCACACACACACACATGTGGATTGTAACTTTATACACACTTGTCACACACACAGACACAAAAGCATACACACATGGATTGGAACTTTTTACAAACGAGTCTCTCTCACAGACACACACGCAAATATGCACACATGAATTGTAGCTTTACACAGGTCACACACACAGATACACAAACTTACTCACGAATTGTAGATTTATACATCATATCATTTATACTCATATCTCCTACAAACACACACATTGTAGCTTTAGACACACACATGCTCACTCTCTCTATTTCACTTTACACACACTTTTTATTGTAGCTTTACACACAAAATGACACTGAAACAAACATACACATTGTAGCAAAAAATTGTTTTGCATTGAAACACATCTTCACTTAAATTCATTGATTTAGTATTATATAAAACTTATAAAGTTATTGTTTTTTTTTCACCACAATTAAAAAATAAATACCTAAGCATATATTTCGTCAACTTTATAAAAACAATTACATATTTTAATGAACAAAATGTGCATTTATTTTATTACTTCTAATAATATATTTATTTTTATTTCACCTATTCTAATGCATTTTGAAGCAAGCATATTCACTTGACCAAATTCATAACTAATATCTATTTATTCGCTCATCAACATTGGAATAATTCAGACTAACGCTCCAAACACATTGGGGTCATTATGAATAAATTAAACAGTTTTTGTGTTTATTTTTTTCCAGCTAATTGGGTTTCGGCGGCATCATCAGTCCGTGTTGTTATGTACACACAGCGACAGTCGAGCTGCCCAATCCTGTGACTGACTGACATGCAGTTTTCTCACACCACAGAAAGTCTTTCTGCCGACTCAGTGTTTTGTTTATCGCTGTATTTATACACTTCTTCTTTATGGTGGCAGGGAGTGGCACGCTACTCTTCATGTTGTCACCGTTTGTCGCCCAGATGACGAGGGCAAACTGTTTTTCTACGCTACTGCGTTTAAGTCTTATTTAAATCTAAAATACTAAACTCTTGTTTACACTCGACATGGACATTTGCATGGATTTGCCAGTTAACAATTTGCCAGCACTTTACAAAATACTAGCATTTCTGTGTAAAAAAAAAAAGTCCCTGTTAAAAAACACTTGATGTTCACTGTAACTTCACTGTAAAAATATAATTCATTTTTTTCCCATCTTACAACATAATATCTTTTTAATTACAAAACTGAACACAAAATATATATCAAAAGAAACATTTATATAATTTTCCTTCATTCAAAGCAAAAAAAAAAAGTTATTTTATTTAACTTTAAGTTAATAAAATAACCGTTTAAGTTATTTTAAACGGTATTTGTAAATTGTAAAATGTACATGTTATGTACTATCCACATACTATTACAGTTCAGTTTTTGCTGTTAAGCGATTATAAAAGCTGTGATGTGAAAGCTGGGGTGCTTTCGAATTAGTTACGTTCAATTTAAGTGTCAAAGCGCTGATGGATAAACAGATAAACGGCTTGTGAGCGTGTGTGTTGGGGGTCAGAAAGGTGACATTCCTAGATTCCAGATTTGACTCCTGTGGGAATGTGCGTCCGGCACCTTTCCGCCAGGTATTAAAGCAAGGTCAAAACAAAGCAGACACATCAACTGTCGCTTGCTGGAAGACTCAATGCGCAGCACTAAACACTCAATTCAATTCAATTTGATTCCTATAACCTTTGTGTTATTTTGTGAAGCAGAGAATGACCAAAACACGCAAGTTACAGAATTCCCACGGACCTTTATTTCCTGTGCACCGTGTGTTATATTTGTGGGCCGTTTATACAGGTGCCCCCCCCACCCACCCACATCGGACTACACATCCAACACATTTGCAAGATTTGACCAGTATTCTGCTAGAAAACTATTCCAAATGCGACCTGAGAGACTGGAAACTGATTGTCACATATTACCGTACGAATAGTGCCACTGTATACGGATTTTATAACCCAGACGTGGAGACAGTTGGGCCCTGGGGCCAAAAATTATGCAGCCCTTTGGTTGACCTTAACTGGCCACTGCAAGGTTAATCAATTCATCAATTTATTTCTTTTTTACAATACATTTTGATTGGTTGCATATTGATGTTTCTTTTTTATAAATTTTTATAATGACATATATTCATGAAATATATTTGTTGCTATTTTTCTTTTCTTTAAAAAAAAAACAATTCATCTCAGCCCTCCACAATAATTACTTTTTTTTCATGTGGACATGGAAAAAAAATAAAAGCTCATCCCTCTTCTAACTGCGGTTAATCTGTGCTGAATCATCAGAATGTGCTACATTACTAGTGACTGATACTGATACAGATATGTACTAGTATTGTTAGAATAAACAATCAGAATCTAAACAAACAATTTTAAGCAAATAAAAAAATGTAACTATATATTTACATGATGACTATATATAACATTTTTCACATTTTTTTCAGTCTGAAACAATGAACGTGACGACTAAATATGAAAAAAAAATTGGGTTATTTTAAATAATTTTGTAATTATAAATGATTTATTTGCTTTCAGAATAAAATCTTTTAAACAACAACTTTTGAAAAGACCTTTAGGCTTATCCCATATTAAACACAAATATCTTTACATTCATATTTTCATATTTTAATTTATACGCTATATGCTATCATATCATAAACAATTTATAGATGTGTACAGAATAGATTCGAGTGCTTAAAAATACATAAAACCATTACTGAAATCAGACATTAAATTAATTACTCTAATCTGACAAAAAATGTAATATTTTTTAACAAAGTTTTCTATATTTTTCATATTATTCAAAGAAAATAAATTGGTCACTTTTTCTAAACTGTTACAAATCTGCGCGCAAAAATCTGACAGTATGCGTATATATTTTTACCCTTAAAGCAACGCATCATTCGAGACTTCCCCATTTAGTTGATGCACACGCACCGAAGTGAGAGTCAATTGCTATCAGTGGAGAAAGTGCTGACAGGCGAGCTTCATGTGAGATGGCGAGGACTGATAAGAAAAGTCAGGTCTCTCTGGCCGACACGTGGGAAAGCCTGTCTTCTCTCTCCCCATGTCCTTCAGCCACCATGGCCCGTTGTGAGACCAGCACGTCACGCTTGATCTGAAGCCCTGTTTTGTTGACCTAAACGCTATCTGGATTGGTCAGAGGGATGGTTATCAAATGAAAAAGCAGATGCTGATTCATAAGCCCACAAACGTCACAGCTGAGAGCACGAGTGTGACTGGAATACTGCGTTCTTCAGTGTGTGTGTTCCAGAGAAGAACAGTGTTGAGGATGTGGTCAGGGCTTTCTGTCACGCCAAACACATCCCCCAAATGGCCTATAAGGAACCATACTTGTTCTTGCACTTTCATTACACCCTGGACTTTTCCGTTCTGTCCTGTTGATCTGAAAGCCCACCTATGCTATTTAAAGACCACCCCACAGCACGCTGAAAACCACAACCACAAAAAGCACCTCAACATCTACTGGAAGCGGCTCCTCTGCTTGTGCGTTGTGCAAGCAACTTCTTGGAAAGTCTTTTTTTGCACTTTTAAATCCAGTTCCGAAGACCACGAGTTGTTCTTTCTCGGGTCTTTACGACACGATGGATGAACATCCTGGATGCGGAATCAAGGATGTCCACTTTTTGTTAGCTCCTGCTCGTGCCATTGTTTAAGAAGGGGGCTTTAACTTAAAGGCTTTGACACCAGAGTGACCGCCGAGACTTCTAGGCAGTTTAATCCAGTCAAGCAAGAAGATGGGTCAGTGGCAGAGACCCGAAGAGCGAGAAGGAAGTGACAGTGTGGGAGGAAGCTTGAAGTCTCCTCAGTAGGTCATGTGTATGTCGAGCACTCGCAAACTGCTGTCATCAGGTCTGACGCACAAGAAACCAACAGCAGATGCGTTTTCCACGCAATCTTGCACTCGCCAAGGCCAACGTGCATCCAAAGCTGTGGATTCAAACCTGAAGACGACCAAGGACCTTGAAGATGGCTTGTTTTAAGAAATGTATGGTCACGGGTGTAAAAAGTGCATGAAAAGCATACTCGAGTTAAAATACAAGTACCTTACTGTGAAAATCACTCAATTACAAGTCACCAAATCCAAGAAGACTTGAGTAAATGTCGTAAAGTATACAATTTTAAAAGCACTTCAGGATTTTACTCTTACTGAATTTAGGCTCAAAGACACGAAAAATGTGAAAAACTAGACACTTTATTTATGAAGTTTTATTTCCTAATCTAAAATGAAACTTAACACCTCAATGTTTCAAAATGGCAGAACAAAATAAATGAAAAAAAGAACAAAAAGTCTGTCTCAATCAATCTAAAATGTGCAAAAAAAAGTGCAAACTCTAATTCACGTTCACGTGACAGCTCATAAACAGCATCCAGTACTTTCTGCACCCTGCACATGGCAATTCAAATGTAGTGGAGTAAAGAGTACAGATACTCAATCACAAATGTAGTCAAGTAGAGAGTAACAGTTGCTTATGTTTTTGATCTTCAGAATAGTAGCCCAAAAAATACACTTATTTAAAGTAACAAACTCCATTTACTCAAGTACTTTACAAAACGCACTGGCCTTAAAATCCGATCTAAGACATCTTGATTGGACGTGGTGGTGGAATATTAAATCACTCTCTCTCTCTCAAGCTGTCAAGCCTCCGAACACAGAAACAAGTGGACATCCTGACCGGAAACCACCAACCCCACTGTTGCATTACATTCCTTCACTTCATCTCCCCTCACTCTCCAGCAAAGTCACTTGACCAGACCCCTATTTAGGAAGTGAAAGAGGAAGCCCCATATATCCCCATCCATCCTCACTGCCACACGGCCGCTGCTGTTCACGTGAAGGGTGAGAGAGACAGAGACAGAGGACACATCCACAGCACAAAAGCAGGAACAGACCAGTTCTGACCAGCCAAGTTCTGCTTGAGAGATCAGGCACTTTTGACTCAGTGCTGATTGCTGAACGTAAAGTGCTGGAACTGGTTGGGTTACTGTGATTCAAAAGCGCAAAAGTTCCTTAGACGGAAAAATAACGTTTGCGTCTGTAGTTTCCGAAAGCGCCATTGAAAAGGGAATCAAAGCCTAATCTTCTTGTTAAAGTTCTGGTCTCGGTGAGACATTAGAGCAAGTTAATTCAAGAGAAGGTTAAACCACATTTCTGACATTGAAGTGCACTCAAGCTACACTTTCTTTACATTCCTCAGAGAAATAAAAAAATATCATAATAGCTTAAAGTATTAATAAAAATGATGATGAAACAATTATATTCAAATTATAAAAAATGTAAAAAAAAATTTGTTGTTGTTTATAAATTAGCATGTGAGTTTAAGAATGTATTTAATATTTCATTTATTAATAAAAGGAAACATTAAAAACAAAAGACATTACTATGTTGTTAAAATTCTTGTGTAATACCATTTTATATTTATTAACTATATTCTAATTATTAACTAAATATCATCAGTAACTAAATATAATTAGTAACACAAATATAATAAAAACAAGAAAAAGCTGTACACAAAAACACAATTTAAAACTTGATTAATATAGTTTCATATTACAGAATAGTTTTTAATAGTTTGGCACTGAAAATATTAAACAACAATAAACATGTATTTATATACTCAAAAATGAATTGCTCAAAATTAGTCATATTTACTAAAATTGTGTATTTTTGTGTAATTGTATCACATAAAACATATATTTTAATACAGACACGATAGTCTTAAAAAGCCCAAAATCAAAAATACCAACAGGTTTTAATTTAAAATTGTAACACTTTATAACAAAAACAAAACAAAAGCATGTTTATTTCTACTCTCATTGATAACAGATTATGCAAATAAATATTTTTTAAAAGACACTCAAAGCATTAAAACAATACATTTCTCTGGTTTTCAACTGTGGCTTTGTTGAACTGTAGACAATCCGTGGCTTTTTATAATCAGAATTGTTCTCAATTAAACCCAGAACAGGATGTAGCTTACTCTGCAATTTTGCTTGTTTGTCTCTTCCTGCCTTGGGCTTTTACATTTCAGTGACCCTCTGATGCCACAGAGAAACAGACACCTTGGCCAGAGTGCTGACTCAATGCCCCCCACCTCCTCCCCTCGGCCACAGCGGCCTCACATAGTACACACACTCTCTTCTGCGCACTTAATGTAAAGAACATACACAGGCTCCTGAGTATATATGTCTGTCTGTATATTTATAAACGTATTTATTAACAATAAAAGTTTAATAAGCAAGCACACACACACACACACACACACACACACACACACACACACACACACAGAAGAGCCGTGAACGGGATAGTTAGGATTCTAAGGGCAATTCCAATATCTGTTATAAAAACAATAGATTGTTTAACAACAACAATAATAATAATATTTATTATTAATAATAATAATAACAAACAACAACATTTAATAAAGATAATAATAATAGGGCCTAACTTCACATTTTTGGTAGGGTCAAAAACTACTAGCGTGCCTCTGTGCACACACACACACACACACACACACACACACATACACACACACATACATAGCAGAGAAGTTAAGGAGATGGTTAGGACAAAAGGTACTAGAACTGTACTATTAATAGATTTTAGAATAACAACAATAATAATAAATTAATTAATTAATTAAAATAGGGCTCAACTTCACATTTTTTCTTTGGACCAAAAAAGTACACACGTGCCCACACACACACACACACACACACCCGCACACACAAACAAACAGACACACACACACATGCGCATATACAAAAAACATACACTTTTCTAATCACATTCCTCGGATCTTTCAATGCAATAACTCTGGTTCAGTAGAGTCCACACTGCTTCCTTCGCAATCTTAGGAATGGCATGTCAAGCACACGCATCACAAACTAGAAGTTGTGATTGTGTGTGGACAGGGTGAGGAACAGAGCAGAAGGTTTAGGGTGAGTAACTGCTCTCGCACCTGTGACCCACCGGTGGCTGTGTTCGGCACAGGTGGCACGTCGGCACAGAGAGGTTGGTCCTGCCCTGCTAAGGAGCAGTTGACAACAAGGTCAAAGGTTAAAGGCTATTTTTCCACACTGTGTTTCGATCCTGAGAAAGGAAAAAAAAGAGTTGTGTAAACCAAAAATATCAACCACAGTCGATTGGCTTTTGTGCGCCGGTGTGTCGAAAGCGACTTTGGTGCGCTTGAGTAACTTTAAGAAAACACGGAATGAACGAGTGAACAAATAAAAAAAATCATCCCTACAATTAATAGGCAAAAACATGTTTAAAAACCACTCAAATCGATCACTTCCCCTGCGGACTTTGTCACTATGGGCCGGCCTTTCCAGCACATTCTGTGCTCCTCGGGTTCGGAGTACACTAATGACTTTCTAGAAAAATACATCAACAGGTCAGAGCGATGGCCTTTGCTTTCTCTTAAGAAGAGGGCAGAGGGCTAAACTTATTTCCACCTTGGTACAATCAGCGGCGTGCAGCTCTTCTCGGAGTCTCCCGAGTCATTAGGAACACAGTTGTCTCAGGAAGCAGCCGTTAAGAGAGGTCAAAGGTCGCCGCGAGTAGACATACCTGTGTTCTGTTTTCTCTAACACTGTCATGATCTATTTTTCTTGGTCTGCGTGTCGGTTAATACGCCGTGCGAGTGTCCGGTTAATCAGTGTCGACGCTGGATTAGCTCACAGATGAAGTTCCTCTTAAAGTGTCATGCGAAAATGCAGAAGACGCAAGAAAAAGTCTAAACACAACTTACTTTGAAAATTTATTCTGGAGTTGACAATGCCGCGAGAATCATTCGCGAGAACAATTCCTTATACAGTCGATTAGTGCGACGATTAAAGATACAAATCATTCAAACAAACAATAGAGAAATGCATCAATTGCCATAAGGTCAAATGTCATTTGCATAGCCGAGACCACCGATGGAGGCTGTTGTGAAAACCAGGAGATAAAAGATACAATATCAAAACCAGCTTGACATGTCCGAGATAGAGTTGAGTGAAAATATAAAACACTGAATAACAGAATAAACTTTTTTTCTTCTTCTTCTTCTCTCATTCTAAACACGAAGAGTTGAAACGGCCAGAACAGGAGGGCACTTTTTTTGAGGAGATCTGGTCAGACCGGCAAACCATCTAAAGCTGGTTATTGGAAGGAATCTTAAAAACTAGGAATCGAATTATCGCATGAACTCGGGGGACGATGAGTCCTCGCAAGCCGCATTAGCCTGGCAGTTGAGTCCGACCACAAGCCGCTCGCACTTGAGTTTATACGCGTCCCGCTCGCGCACCAGCCGGCCGAGCTCGTGCTTCAGCTGCTCCACCTGGGTGACGAGGCTGGTCTTCTCGTGCTCCAGCAGATGCTTCTGCTGGACCCGCTTGTGTCGACAGGACTGCGCGTAGCCTCGGTTCTTCAGGGTGCGACGCTTCTGCTTCAGGCGGATGATGTCCTCCTTGCTCATGCCGCGCAGGTGACGGTTCAGCTCGCGCACGGACATGGACACCAGCTGCTGGTCCGAGAAGCGGCTCTCCGCGCGCTCGCTCCTCCGCGTCTGCGGGTGCATGGACTTCAGCTGCGCGGCGGCTTGAGAAGAGCAGTCGAGATGCTGCATGTACTGCTCCACGCTCTTGTCCGGCGCGAAGTCCTGGTTGTGGGCGAGCTCGCTGTAGAGCTGCTGCTGGTACTGGTGCATGGCGGCTGGCGCGTGGTACTGGCTGATGCCTCTGTATCCCTCCATCTCTGTCTGGTGGAGCTGGTTCGGTGGCATGAGGTTGGCACTGAGGGCTTCCCGGACTTCCTCTGGGGTGAGTTCGAGACAGTGTGGATCCGAGTGCTGGGGATAGGCGCTGGTGCTCATAGTCCAGTAGAGGTCCTCGGCACCGCTTCTCTGTCCACTCGGGCTGAAGCTGGGCGAGGAGGGCACGGAGCTGCACGGGGTGCTCATCGGGGTGCTGGACACCGAGCCCGGGACGTGCAGAGCGCAGTGCTGGACGAAAGTGCGGTCCGGTGGCAAGGCTGTGGCTTCCTTCTTGACGTCAAACCTCATGTCATAGTCGGCATAGTCCAAATTCAACTGGGTTTTTGCCAGGTCCAGTAGACCCTGCTGCTCCGCCGTCATGATTTCTGCTGATGCCAGGTGATGCCAGGGAGAAAAAAAAGATAACGGCTCACTGCGGAGTTGGTACCATGGAATATCGGCGGGATGGTCTGTCCGGATTTTGTCACTTCGAGCAGGGTTTAAAAAAAAAGATTTTGTCCGTTTCAGCAACGTTCAAGTAGAAATTCTCGTGAGTTCAAGGTTTTCTCAGATTGTCTCTCGGTCCAGCGCAAGTTGTGTTGAAAGAAAGTGAATCCCGGAGCTTTAAAGCAGCCGCGCGCGCAGGCCACGCCCTCTTCCTCTTCCAGCTGTCACTTTCACCAAAACGTCGTAGACTTTTATCTTTCCATCTAGCGAAGATTTCGAAAAGAAAACACTTGAAATTGCCACTTCAGTTTACAATTGTAAAAAGATCGCAGTTAGGACACAACTACGATATGGCACAATGTGATTTTGGTTTAAGTGTTTCGGGGTTTTTACAATTATCTTGAGAATAAATGTTTTAACCCAGTGTACTGACTTTTATAACGAATAATACATTGACTAAAGTACCAAATTCATTAACGGACGTTTTGATAGTCACTACTGCTCACTGACACAAAATGCATATTTATAGCATTATTACGCATATTTTTTTGTATTTTACGCAATAACAAATCAAAGCAAGTTGTTATTATATAAAATAATAAATCAATATATAGTGAATATAATTTATATTCATTTAATTTTGAACATAATAATTAAACTTTATAGATTATAAGTACATTTAGTACATAAGTACATTATAGATGTACGTAATTTATATTTTTTTATAAACCAATGAGTTTAAGCCACATATTTATATAAATACACTGTCATTATTTATATTTCTTTACTTTTTTATTTTAAACCCTCCTAGTGGTTTAATAGAACATTTTCTACCCATATGCAATTACAATTATATGTGTGTGTGGCTGTATTATTACTAAAACATTTTTAGAAAAGTGTAGAGTGTAAAAAAAAACTGAACAATGTACCATACACACACTGCTGCCGTTACAAATAAGATTGTACTTAAAAACGAAGACAATAGTAAGGAAGACAAAGTCAGCGGAAAAGTCTTACAAAATAAAATTATACTGCCACCTTCTGGTTAACATAAGGAACTGAAGTGTGTTCAACTCAACTACACGAAACGAAAATTCACTCAGCAGATCGATTACATTTTTGTAAAACAAAATTGAAATATAAAATAAAACACAATAACATAGCTATAAAACAATGAAACACAATTCAAAAACCAAACGTAAAATCGTAACAAGGAAGTCGACATTTAGAAAATATTTGCACATGCAACATTTCACTGCACTTGAGTCATGGAGCCTTAGTTCACAGGCTATTTACTAAACACATAGAGCACCAATAAGTGAGCGACACACGTTTGCAAAGGCATAGAGACGTGAACTTCCAGTCATGGAGCAACTGGGAAGCTTTCAAATAACCGTGTCGTCGAGGCACCAGAAAGCTGAGATTATGATAGCAGGAGAACAGCTAAGGTAAGGTAAAGAAATATACAAATATCAGAGGTATTTTCTACATAAAGAATCTACATAAGAAGTGATTTCTCCGGCACATCTGAAGCATTGCTTGCATTCGTTCTGCGTTTGAAAGGTTGCGTCTACATGACAGCAAGTTGATCAAGGAGCGCCGGCACCATTTGCGGACATATCCCAACTGTTTTGTTGCCCAAGAGCTAATCGACTGGCTGACGGCTTATAAGGAAGTGCAAGGCCGAGAAACCGCTGTCCAACTCATGCAACACCTCATGGATCATGACATCATCCACCATGGTGCGAGATTCTTTACTCATGAACCTCAATCTTAAAAACCAAGGTCAAAGGTCAAATTGCACAATTTTACACGATTTGGATTCTTTTGTTCCAATAAACTTCTCGGATTGTTATCCACAGTTTGCGACAAATGGCCCATATTTAAAGACGCCAAATACTTGTACAGATTCAGAACGGACGATGGAACCTTTCCGTTCAACATGGAAGTGAAAATCTTCATGCGTGGACAGAGGCTGTATGAAACGTAAGAGTTTTTAACCGAATGATCTAAACAATATTTTCATTGTTTAGCTTGAAATAATGGCAGCATGGTCTCGTAATGGTGAGGTCTGGTCGGGTGTGTTCTTTCCATGCTGGCGTGGGTTTCCTCCGGGTCTCCGATTTTCTCTCACAGTTCAGAAACATGTGTTCAGGAGAATTGGAGTCTCCCATACGTGTGTGTGAGAGTGTGAATGAGTCCTGCTCTGTGATTGGTTGGCCGCTAGTGTAGTAAGTCCTGCCTTTAAGCCTAGAGTTGCTGGGATTGGCTCCAGCTCTCTTTGACCAAGAAATCAAAAATCAGTGCAAAAAACAAATAGACTTGATCAAACACACATCATAACCTGTGTTTTTTTTCACAGTCTGACCACTAGCAAAGACACCATCCTAAGGCCCAGACTGGAAAAGGGGGCGACCTACGAGCGCTCTGTCCCGGGATTCATGTTAATCGATTGGCTGTTGCAAAACGGGGAAGTGGAGAGTCGCAGACAGGGACTAGATCTGTGCAAAGCGCTGCTGGAGCACGGCATCATTCAGCACGGTGAGAAAAGTCTAGGGGCCAGTAGAGGGGGTTAAGACGATTCAAGGGTCTCACAAACGTTGGGGGCCTTCAGAGACCAGCTTGATTCACATTATTATAATTAGAAGGGCCTAACTTCACATTTTTTCACACGGCCCAAGACTTACACTAATGGAACATTGAGCATGGTGCTCAATTCCAGAGAAATGTGACGTTGGTCAATTGTGGGGAAAAAAACATTTGTAAAATGCTTTAAAATTAATTCAATGTATAGTACTAGACATATAAAAGCAGGAAAGAACTCTGTTTGGTATTATGACTATGTCTATGAAATTATTTTGCTATTCTACAAACGTACTTGTTTCATGAGGATTTCAATTCATTATTATTTTGATACATTTGTACATTCCGGTAATGTTTGTTGTTATTTCATTATTGTATTTTTTTACCTATTTTCTAGAATATTCTTTGTTTATTTGTGTAAAAAAAATGCTTCATTCTTCCATCTCAAGTGTTTCCTGTATGATTTGTACAATCATTCTTTGCGGTTTATGCCTATATTATGTTTATCTTGTACAATACTCCCTTTATTACTATATTGGCAAAAAAAATTTAGTTGTTTTATCTCTTTGTTTTGTTCACTTTTCTTTTACATATACATTTTAATTGCATATGAGGTCATTCAAAAAGTATATCGTGCAAAAATGTATTCAGCATGTGCTTTAAAATGAGGTTTTGTCATTAACATGGGATTTACGTCAGCACAGAAATTTGTGCATCTACCTCTGTGATATGTCCTCACACTTTGCTCCTCCCTTTATAGTTTCTCTGAAGCATCACTTCTTCGACAGCGGGCTTCTGTATCAGTTCTGCATTAACTTCCGTCGGCGCCGTCATCTCTCCGAGCTCCTGTATGAAAATGAAAATGAAGAGGTTGAACGCAATGCTCAAGAAAACCAAGCAGACAGTCCGTTCGTGCTGCGCAAGCCTCCGTCTGAAACCAACGGTGACTTTTCATGTGGTATGATGAGCTGCTTCACATCACCAGAAATCATAAAGATGGAACAATTCAAACCTAAATAATTTTTTTTAATATATATGACTAATTAATTGACTCACATGCTAATTTTCCCAAACATGTTTCTTGTTCTACACCACTTGAAGCTTCCAAGGATCCAACTGTTCCTCCAAAAGGACGAAGTGGAAGTCTGGTCAACCAGCAGCTGGGATCCAGTGGTTTCCCGCACACCCTTCAGCCCAGCACAGCAGCACGGTGTAATCCTAAATCAGGTTGGATTTTTAAAAATCTGGAATGATCTGAAATTCTAATATAAATAACTGTTACTACTGACAGTGCTGAAAAAACCCATCACGTGTGAGGAGCTGCTTTTTCCTGGTGCTCCGTACGTCAAAAAACATCTCACAGTAAGTCCTGTAGACACCACGCTGTGAACATCTGCAGCTGATGTGGTCTTATCAAAGATTCTGGGAGATGACCTGGGTTGGGGCTTCGTGGTACGAGGAAAATCGCCGTGTTATGTCCAGGCGGTGGATCCAGGAGGTCCGGCTGCAGCAGCAGGAGTTAAGGCAGGAGTCACCACACACAACAAAAGGGATCATGGGCTTTCTGCTGCTATCTAATCCAGATGTTCTTAGATTCGCCAGTTTGTTTCCAAAGTGAACGGGTACAGTGTTCTTCATCTGGACTACCGTAAACTCTCCAGGCTTGTGATGACTGGACCTCGTGATGTTACGTTAGAGATGATGGAGCCTCTGAACTGATGTCAAAGTCACATAATCATATATAACGTGCCTTAAAACAGGTCTGTTTCAAGTGTAATAGTGTACAATAGAAATAGATTATCATAAATGTCATAATTTATTGTACAAATTGTCTAATATTTCTCCTTGTTGCAATCTGTTAATGTTTACTACTTTTGCTATTTGTTTTTGGCAGGATCTTTGTTTGATTTTTAGGGGTGTTCTAAAGGTTTAGGGATGGACAGCTCTGGGGATTTTCCTATTAAATTTAAAAGTAAACATGCATTTGTGTGACAGTTATTGTCCCTAATCGTTCATTTTAACCAGTCAATTATTACAAAACAGACCACTGTTTGTTGCCATAATGGACGGAGTCTGTGTGAGTGGCAACAACGTATCATATTGTGTTTTGCATATTAGTTACTCTGACAATAGACAATATCATAAACAATGGAAAATAAATAAATAAATGCTAATTAATGTAATTAAAATATACAGTATTTTAGTGATTGCAATGTATCTGTACACTATATATTGTACAGTAACAGTAATTGTACTGTAAACTATATCTATTATTTGCGATAATTAGGGTGAAAACAAATAATAGAACAAAAAAGTGCTATCTTTCAGAGACAGATATTTGCAAAAGCCCACAACAACACATACCATACATAAATAAATCTAAAAGAACAACTGATTAAATTTTTATTGTTTAGATTAAAAATATTAGTATCAACAATAATTTGATTTCAATTGTTTAATTAAAGTAAAAATACCTAATCTAATTTTATACACATACATTTATTTCTGTACCCTGTTGTGTCATATCATTACACTGCACATAATGGTAAATGCGGCCTAAGGTATTTATAGTGTTTTGGTTATTTATACTGCATTACCAATTTAAGTATAAATACGGAATACACTATATAGTTATATATAGTACATAATACAAATACTATATAGTTAAGAACACAATATATGTATTTAACATTTTCCAAACAATTATTTAAACCAATTTGGCGTCCGGATACATATGTGATTATACATATTGATAGGTTTTGTATTTTACCTGTAATAAATGTCATTGAAATATAGCAGTGACTGTGAAGGTATATTTTAAAGGCCTTAATTTTGGTAACATCATGTCCCTCATATCGTTTTCTTTGTTAGATCACATATACTTGTAAAAAACGAATCAGACAGCGTAATCTGTCCAGGTAAGTTAAGAAGACAGTATTTATGGAACATTTTCAAACTATTATTTGTACCCATTTGGCGTCTGGAAAGTCGTCAAACGCCGTCTAACGTGGCCCCTGATGAACTTTCCCGAGTCTCATGTCATTTCCGCCTGCGAGCGTCCGCCATTTTGAACAGGCTGGGCTGGTATGTGGAGCCGTCTCGCGAAGAGAAGCCACTTTCCCTGGCCGTGTTTCACTTAAAATCCTCGCGTAGAGCAAGCAATGTCGCGTGTTTGACGAGCTAGTTCGTGGAGTGCCAGAGAAACAACCATCCAGACTGTTCGGTGACACATGGTTGGGATTCTCAGGATGAGTTTCCGAGATCAGCCGGCGACACCAAGGACTGCAGCATCTGCCCGCACCGAATAAAGCACAAAACTCCGCCGTGTCGCTCCCTAGACCCGCTGGCCCGGAAAGCTAAGAGTTTCGAGAGAATTCCATGCGAGATTGTGAGGGGATTCAGGTAGTGTGATGATTTAACGCGCATTTTGTCTTCGCGGCATCGGCGCTTTTGTGTGAGTTTGGTGTGCACCCCACACATCTTGTGGCTAAGCTAACGTGCTAACTGAGCATCTATGCGTGAATAAAATAATCCCGTCATCGGTCGACTAGAGTAAATCGTCCATACACAAACTATTCCGTGTGATTCATTGTGTGGCAAGGTGTATCGTGATGGGGAAATGTTGAGTTATTTCGCCGAACCTCTCCTCAGGCCTGCCGGGGCCCGTATTGTCTAGCGCAGACGCGAAAGTTGCGGTTTTTTAGCAGATGCCCTAGTTGCAGGCCTGCAGATGAAGTGCGCAGTCACGTCGTTTTGAAGTGTTTTTAGTTTGACTGCTGGGTTTTTAAATGCACCCGGCCTGTCAAATATTTCTGATGTCCAAGTTTGATTTGATTTATGATTGATGACGCTAGCGCAGTAGCTGTTTGCTAATGGTCAAAAGATTCACACTTGAGCAGGACATTTCTTCCTGTTATTAAATTTGGCAGCAAACGATATAGACCAGTACAACCAATGTTCGTATAACCATTTACAAATTAGATTATACTTGACAAATATTTTATTCTAACAATCACACTAGAAGTAGTTCATTGATTGTTTCTAAAGTGTTTTTTTAAACAAACACTGTATACACTGTTACATGTTAAGTATTTCATGAATTATTTTTATTAATATTCTAATTTAATATTGTACATTTTAAATATAAAGTGTGTTAATTACACACAGACTGCACAATTTACAAACTAAATTAATAATATTCATAATGAGAATTGAATGGAATATTTGTATCGGGCTGTTTTTGTCTAAGATTCCAGAGGAGGCCTGGTTTGTTTTGATGACAGTTACTGTATAGTTTGTCAATATTGATCCTAACCAAAATGCCTTCTCTTGTTTTGTATGTAGAAGAAATGTTTCAGCTTCCAGTGAATAACCTCACTCGGCTGAGAAAGGCCAGGAAAAAAGTCAAGAAGCTGCTTGGTGACATTGGCCTTGACTACTGCAAAGAGCATGTGGAGGTGATTATTCAACCATCTACTACTGTACATTCTTTTGCTCATACGTCCTGAAAATGTGTCTCAACCACGTTTTTTTTTTCTATTCTAATGTTTGATCTAGGAAAAGACAGAGGATTCTAAAGGCGATTCCTCCCTGAATCAGTTTTATCTTGATGTATGTACATGGGATCCAACCTGGACAAAGTCTCAGGTACGTCTTCCACTGTCGCAGCTTGTTTACGGGGAAAATAAGATTTGGGCCTCACCTTGTTTTTATCTGGTTTTTCGTGTCACAGGACTACAGGACGAAGCAGTTCTGTTGCTCAGATTGCCCATTTGCCTCCAAGTATTTTTCTGCCTACAAAAACCACTTCCGCAATGTACACAGACAAGACTTTGAGAGTCGAATCCTCCTTAACTGCTCTTACTGCACATATAGTGGGAACAAGAGAACTCTGGAAACCCACGTCAGGCTCTTTCATATGCCACACAATACGATGCGACAGGGCGTCGCTGGTCCTCACGGAGCACCAATAGGGGTGAGAGATGGAATGCGAGTAGACAAGCCCTTATTGGGGGATCAGAAGGAGCTACCCGTGTACTACTGCAAGAAATGCACCTATCGGGATAGGCTGTACAATGTGGTGCGGAGACACATCTACAGGGAACACTTCCACCACGTCGCCACGCCTTATCTGGGGAAAAACTCAGAGAAGCAAGAAAACAACGTGGAGGCAACTGGCAACAGTCACGGGATCCATTGCAAGAGCTGCAACTTTACACCTCGTTCTTATGAAGCACTGGTGCAGCACGTTATCGAGTTTCACGAGCGCATTGGCCATCAAGTGACTGCCATGATTGGCCACACCAACGTCATTGTAACGAGGCCACAGGCAAACGCGGTTCAAAGGGGCGGCACGATGACTCCAGGCGTGCGTCCGCAGGTGCCTGTGAATCGTTTCAACATGCCCAAGATGGTGGGGTTACCCGTAGGCAACCACTTCAAGCCGAATTTCGCAGCCAACTCTGTGTCTGCTCAGTCGATGCGTGCTTCACTTCCTGATAAAGCTTTTGCCCAGTCCCACGGCGGAAAGCAGGTGGCCAGGTTTGGTGTCCACGGTGCTACTCTTAACGCTCAGTCGGCTTCTTGCTCTCCTTCACTGAAGAGCCTACCTCTCTCTTCATCCATGCATGCTGCTACTGCCACTCTGACATCGTTGCAGGCCAAGAAAGCCGCCGCTAGTGCGCTGAGCACGGCACAGACACAGAAGTGGAAAATTTGCACCATCTGTAACGAACTGTTTCCTGAAGGTTCATACAGTGCTCACTTTGAAAAAGAACACCAGGCTGAAAAAATCCGGGCCATGGCCAAGTACATAATGAAGATTCACAATTTCACAAGTAAGTGTCTGTATTGTAACCGTTACCTTCCGAGTGACTCGTTGTTGAACCATATGCTTGTCCATGGGCTTTCGTGCCCACAGTGTCATTCCACGTTTCACGAAGTCGAGAAAATCGTTGCGCATAAACGGCTGGCCCATCCCAACGAGACTGGCGAAGTGCCCACCGGTTCTCCTCTCACTTTCGATCTTACGCTACAACAAGGAAGCCCCAAAAACGTGCAGCTTATCATAACCACCTACAACATGAAGGAGACCCCGGAAATGGCTTCTGCTGCCTCTCAGCCCCAAAACAGCTCTCTGGCCAACTCTGCAAAGAGCACTCCAAAGCCCCCAGAGCCCCAAAGCGACTCAGTTGTCCGAAATGTGGCCCAGTCCTTGCTATCGCAGAAGAAAGAAGTTGGCAAAACTCTCTGCCCGCTGTGCTTTATGATTCTCAAAGGGCCCATCTCGGACGCCCTTGCCCATCATTTAAGGGACCGTCATCAAGTACTGCAGACATTGCACCCTGTGGAGAAGAAGCTAACCTACAAGTGCATCCATTGTCTCGGTGTGTACACCAGCAACATGACGGCTTCCACGATCACTCTGCATTTGGTGCATTGCAGGGGTGTTTGCCAGACCCCCAAAGGTAGTAAGCCGATCTCCACGGGACTGCGCACCCCAGGACCAGCGTCTCTGAAGCGCGAACTCTTAGGGATGGGTGATTCATCTGACCCTAAGAGGCGGAAAATGGTGGACCAATCAAGGTATTACCCGACAGGGTTTGTTGAGAAGCCAGAGGAGCCGGTTGTTTTGGCCTTGGATCCTAAAGGTCATGGTGACGACTCCTATGAAGCACGTAAAGCATTCCTTACGTCATATTTTAATCGACATCCCTATCCTTCCCAAAGGGAGGTTGAGAAACTCGCTGCAAGTCTCTGGTTGTGGAAATCGGACGTGTCGAGTCATTTTGCCAACCACGCACGCTCCTGCGAACGGGACGTAAAGGCTCGTAAACCGATGGTTTTGCTAGGCTTCAACATGAGGGCCGTGAACAAGCTGAAGCATGATATGGACTTTGACTCCAAGTGGTTGTTCCAAGTCAACGATGAGGAAAAAAGTGGCTTTTCCAGGACATCGGGGATCAAGATGAAAGGTCTGATTAGTTTCTCCAGGAAAGACGATCGCAGGGGAGCCGAGTTCCAGGTGGAGAAGAGGTTGCTGAACACTGGACCGAGTAGTCAAAGTAACTGTGCCTTCAAGCCAGGCCCTGGATCATCCTCGGAGCCCATCGCCATCGACTCTGACAGCGACTCCGAGCACGAGGTCATGCCTACACAAAATGTGAAAGTTGATCAGAAGACCGCAGAGGCCAGGCCTTCAGTAGTTCAGTCCCTCGCCAAAGGAACGTTGCCTCGAGAGAGCTTCCATTATGACAGTGATGTCAGGGAGACCCGAAGCTCTCCCCGAGCTGGGCCAAAAAATCTTGAAGGCTCCGTTTCAGGTTCCAGTCCTGATGAAGCGGCCTGGTCGGGCAGCATGTCATCAGAAGAGAGCCACTACAGACCACCAGGACGCTTTGAAGTGAAGGAGAAGAAGGTGGGCTTGCTTGGTAGATGATGATTTGTAGGATAGAGCTTTTACCTCACAGTTGTGCAGAAAACATGAACAGCTAAAGCCGGAGACATCCAGGAACTTTTTAACTGAACCTTCTGTTTACTCTCGAACACTTGCTGTCGGAGAGTGGAAAAGTAATATACTGTATGATTTTGCTGATTCATAGTCCTTGTGTCTATGTATTTTTTGCTTAGTTTTCTCCCACCTTTCATTTTTTGTATACTGTTCTCTGTATTTAATCTCACATGTTGAAATTGTAACAATATAGATAGTTCTATTGTTTTGTTTTTTTTTTTCTGATCAAATAAAAGTACAGTGTAATTTACAATTATGCGCTTGATTTGTGCTTTTTATAAAACACTTTAGTGTTTTACATTTTAAATTATTAACTTTAACAAAAGTAGTTTATCCTTGTAATCAATTTTTTGTTTTGCACCATTGTTCTAAAACAAGTTTGAATCTGATTAAATTTAAGAGGGCTGTATGAAGAAATTATATAGACGAGAAAAAAAAAAGCAAATAAAAACAAACACTATAAAAGAAGCGTTCGTTCTCACATGCACTTAATTTCACAAATGATACACATGAATGGAAATGCAAGTTCATATATACATGTGCATATAAAATCTATATTTATTATAAAGTTTCAAAGAACTGATTGAGTGAGTGTGTGTGTGTTTTGGCTTGAAACAAAGGACCAAACTACTTCTGACCAATGGTAGTGAAGCACCCTGAACTGCTGGCCAATCGTTGCAAAGCTACAGATCAAACCAAACCTCTGTTCATGCGTTTGGATTGTGGTAGGAAACCAGCGAGCCCACCACAGAAACTCCCTGACCCGGCCTTGAACTCGGTTTCAGATAGGCTCTCACGGGAAGCTGATAGGTGAACTAGAAAATGTTCCAATTCACAAACATTTTGTAGCAATTTAAACTAACTTTTTGGAAGTAAAGTTTACAGTTACAGATAAGTTAAATGTAACCAAACGCTCAAATGTCCAATGGAGTGTGTTCAGACTCTCCAGACCTGAAGTGACCTTCAAACCGGAGGCAAAAACAATCCCATCACTTTCCTCACATATTTCATCCTCTTCATTTTCTTTGTATCAAATCACTTGTCTTCCCGATAAAGAGGTTCTCAACTCCCAACTACATTTCCAAGCCTGTCCTTGAACTTAACCCTGACTGTATAGAAAGACGTGTTAGTTTCCTCTTCCGGCTTACTTTGATTTATGCCTTTATAATGAATAATAAACTATTTAAATGTGGTTTTGTGCCTCGGGGAGAGCTATTAGATGATAGTTAAATACAGTTTCAAGGCCTTGTGAATGTCGAACCATCTCGATCGATTGAGTTTCTCAATGTTAGGTCTGTTTTTCTGAGCTTTCAAGACATGGACATTTACTCGCCGGCTCTGTGGTTGCTAATCTCTGGGTGTCATTTCTTACCATTTCCCCTATACATCTCTCACTGTCCAATAAGATAACCCCTAAAAAAAAAACTGATGCCCATCTGCCACTCAGAGTTTAACGTTTACAGCATCTCTGTGCAAATCATTGTTTCTCAAACTCAAAAGCATTTGTCTTAAAGACTGGGAAAATTAAGCCATCTCAGACTATTTTATTTATCTAAAATTATAAAACGCACAAAAAAGTCATTAAATTCAACTGATTTGAAAGTGTTTCTATTTTCTTGGTTCTTACAGATTGACAGAGGTTTTTTTTTTCTTATTGAAAAAGTTTGTATTTTTTTTGCAACTGAATCTCAGGTTCAACACTTTATTATTATCTACCACATTTTTCTATATTCTAAGTTGTATATTTTATGCATATTCAAAGTCTAAATGTAACAGTTGTTATATTTTTTACAAGATTGTACATTTTTCTACTGCTATTATGTCATGTAACGTAATGTTAACTGTAGATTTTCAATGATTTGAAACATTCTTAGCGTTGAATTGTTTTTCTTCACAACAGAACATGTTGCTGCAGAAATTCAACAGTGATTCTGTTATTCATTAGACATTTGTTTACAATTTAAATTGTTTTATTGAATGTATTATTTATAAAAACATTATTTTGAAAAATATTATTAATTGTCAAATTAAATGTTACTTTTTGGAATATTAGATTATTAACCTTTCCTGACATAGTTTATTCAAATTAGGTAATAAAATGTTTTAAGCATAAACAATTGTTTCAAATTTAGTCCATTAATTATATAATTTTATTTTCAATTGTTGAAGCCAAAACAATAATATAATTTAATATCAAAATACGTAATACTCAGTAATACTAAGTCAGTCCAATTATGTTTTTTTTTTTTTTTTTGTTCTGTGGCTGATGCAGATCCAGGTATGTTTTGTAACCAGATATAAAAGCTTTTCCGCATGGGAGCTAAATTTAGGAGCGGACACAAAAGTAAAACCTCAGTTAAATGTTTTACACCAACTTTATGGAAAGTGTTTAATTTGCATATTCATGTTCCAAGAGCAACTGGACAGTGAAGCCTCAAATGAGATGAATGAACAAAGACAGAGATTCAGATCCGAACACTGAAAACCACAAACCTTCCAACAGTTTGAAACATTTTAATAATGCTATAAAAGCCTTTTGTTCGTGAAAAGCTTTTATTCCTATCAGAACATGATGCACAACAGTGATTTGCATAATTATTTTAGACACAACAGATTCAATTAAACAATTACTGTTTTTTTTATTAGACAAGCTAATGTATTCTATATATTTTTCATTACTATTTTTCATGTAAATATTATTATTAGTTTTATAAAATATAATAATTACCAATATTCTATTTATTTTTTCAAATTCAACAATTTCTCTTTAAGTAGTATGTTATTCTTAAACAATAAATATTTATTTACTAGGTATTTACAAAGTACAACATTCACTATGAACATAATTCAGAACATAGTTTGTGGGTAAAAAATATATGTGTGTATTTACGTGTAGATATATACAGCATATTTAAATGTGTATGTATTTTTATACTATACATCCAAATATACATTTTATCCAATTTATACTGCCAGCTATTTATATATCCTAATTAAATGTATTCAATTTCATTTTATCAAGCAAAATAATAACTTTAATTAATGTGAATAAATGTGAACAGCATCTGACAATAGAATATTTTATTGCATTATAATGCACATAAAAATTATTTACAGAAAATCAACATTTTCAGCCTCCATGCTACAAAATGTACAAAGAAGCTTTAGACCAACACACTTGCTGTGCCTTTTATTACTGTTTCATTTTAAAATATATAAAAATGCCTTCAATCCAACCCACGCGTCTTCTGGTCCAAGAGTCATTCCTATACCAGTGTGGGCATCATGCCCGGGTTCTGGTGGTGGGTGTAGGACAGGTTGGGAGAAGAGTGTAAGGCAGAAGGATAAGTCAAGAGGGGTCCCGGGTTGAGTGTGTAGGACCCCACATGTTCCTCCGGGGGCCCGAGGAGAGACATGTCAGGATACCCCTCAGGTGCCATGTTCTTTTTCCCCTTCTTGTTTCTGTTGGACACTTTACGGTTCCGTGTCTGAATGCCGTCTTTCTTCATGGTTAAAGGCCTGTTGACCTGCAAGAGCACAGATTGGCTGTGGTACGTGCTGATGTGCCGTGTGACAGGAAGTGCGCGTGCTCACGTTGTGCAGTTTAAAGTAGAGGCCGCATGCGTTGCACACTGGTTCTCCGCTGGCATTGCGTCTCCACAGTGTGGTGGTGCTCGTGTGGCAGTTGGCGCACAGAGTTCCGGCGCGTTTGCTGACAATCTGCCAGAGGACAAAGCAGCTGTGCATTTAATGCGCAAGGATTCAGTTGGGTTTACTCTATTTAATCTACTATTATTAAACTCCAACCCATGAAGATCATAAAAGAGATATAATGAGAGTGATAAAGAAAAGAAGAGAGTTAGATTGATAAATGTAAGATCTACATTTAAGGAATGATGGAGGAACAGAAAACAACGGACAGATAGATATACCGACAGAAATTGATGGACGAACAGATGAAAAAAAGAATAGATAGATAGATAGATAGACATACAGACAGAGGAAAAGAAATAAAGCCGAAGCAGAAATATAAAAGAGAAATAAAAAACGAATCTCAACCACCATTAAGAAACGGAAAGTGAGACAGACAAAAAGAAAGATTGAGTGAACAACTCAAATGAGAGAATGAGCATGAGAGAAAGGCTAGAAAACTTCCATAAAGGTTAAGAGATAGAGAGCAAAAGTGAGTGTTAGAGAGAGAGAGAAGAAGGTAAGAAAATATTACATTTTATAAAGTAAAATATTACAGTGATAAAGAGAGAAGAGAAGAATGGAGTGAGAGGAGATCAGTGGGGAAAAGAAGAATGAGAGACAGAGAAAGAAAGAAAAGGAAAGTGGGAAAATGAGAAAGGGAGTAAAAGAGAGAGAGAGAGAGAGAGAGAGAGAGAGATGTTAAGAGATAGTCAAGGCCTGCACCACTGATGGAACCAATAACACGTGAACTTTGTTGTCACGGAACATACCAGCCTCTTTTTCGGCCGGATCAGAGGTCTGTTCTGTCCGTTCATCTTGTGGTAGAGTCCACAGGCGTTGCAGAGGTAGTGGCCCGTCCCGTCCCGCCGCCACAGAGGGGTGGCCGTGGCACCGCAGTTCACACATTCACGTGCCTCTACTTGGAAAAATCACATACAGTTGCGTCATACATGAGGACTTCTACACCCTCGCTGGTTCCTTACCCGGTGGAGAGAGTCTCATCTTGTTTCGCAGCTTGGGTGAGAAGGATGAAGGGCTCATCCAGGGCCCAGTGGAGGAATACAGAGCGGCTGAAGCGTAGTCCTGGGACATGGGCATATATGTTCCGTAAGGGCTCAACATGTGCGCAGAGGAACCGTACACACTCCCAGGGGCTGAACTCAGGTTGAGGAAGCTTCTACCACCCGTTGGACTCAATCGTTCAGCTTTCAAGACTTCCTGAAGCCTGGGACTGTCCTTGCCATCTCGGCTCGGGGAAGAGAAGCCATCTTTAGGGGACGTGAAAGACGAGGGGGCACTGTTGGCGTAGATGGAAGAGGAGGTGTGAGGATGAAGGGGTGTCTTCGCAAAGGGGCTGCTTGACCACACGGTAGATGTTGGATTGTATGAGGAGTTCAGGGAATGACTGGTGGTGGAGTCCAGCCACTGGATGTTTCCTAGAAGAGATGGGGATGAGTAGATCTGACTTCCTGTTGAAAGACAACATTTGTCAGTTGGATTTGAGGCTCAATTATCTTCGTAGGTCTCAGAGGGAAGATGATTTGTGCTACGACTTTGACGTTTTTTTCATTGGTTGGATTGGTTTCATTTATGGGGGAGGAGCAAAAATGCAGCACTAATTACTTTGCTTGTTGTTGTAATTTTTATCAAGGACCGGAAAAGATGTTGCATCTGCCTAAAGTTGGGCCATTGATTTGGCCCTCCATAACCCTTCCGAAATATAATTTGCATTAGAAACTCATGATCTCTCAAGTTTTGTATTCGCAATTTGTTTTTGTTAGCTCACAATTTCACAACTTTTCAGTTTTTAACATTTCTTTTCTAAAAGGCAGGGAATAGATTCTCTCTTTTTTTTTTTTTTTTTTTGTTAGTTAAGGTGGATCCACACACAAAAAAAACGTTTGATTTTATGAAAAATGTGAAAAAGGGAAAATTGAGAAAAGAGTAGGAAGAGTAAAAATGAGAAATAAACTATTTTTTAATAAATAAAATAAATATATACATTTAATAATAAAATGCAACTTTTACATTTTTTTTTAGTAATAGAAACTGGGGGCCGGGACTGAATTCTTGCTTGTAGTTTATTCTACTAAAGCTGAATTACTCACATTAATTAAGTACGTTTTTTTTATATAAATGCCTGTGTTTACAGCTTTGTTTTGTAGTGGAGCATGTAACATTAATGTGTGTACTTGTGAAGTGAAGAGCACCTCACCTGGACTGTGTCTGTAGGATAAAGCAGCTCGGCTCGGTCCACTGCTGGAGTAGTAGGACGGCAGTAATTCATTTTCGGAGGAAGAGTAAAATGGCTCGTCTTCTTCACCGGTGGGAAGTAGCCCAGAGTCCGTGGAGTAACTGGATAATGGGTCGGGACTGATCAGGCTTGGCGACGCCCAGCGAGATTGCTCCGTGTTCTCCATCTTGAAGAGGAGAAGAACATGGTTACATCCAATGATGAATTCACAGAAAACTCTAAAAATAGCTACTTCAATTTGACCAATTTCACGTAGTGTACTGTAAATATTGGTTGTGAAAAATTAGTGCAGGCTTTTATACTTTTCACACACGTTTTACAGAGCTTTTAGAACAAGTAAATACAAGTACAGCAAAATATTTTCAATGGTGTGATGAGGTAATTTGCTGTACATGTTGCTTTGGTGAGAAGTTAACTCTGTTTAAACTGGATTTTTAAACAGTATGCATTTTCCATTCAAATACTTTTTTAATATCTTATTTTTACCTTATTACATATTATTACACAGCAACAAACAGTTTGTAACAATAAGTGTTGCCCAATTCAATTATAGATTGACAGTGATGAAAAAAACAACACTTGCATGTTTTATTATTAGCATGTAATTTTAAATGCTACTTTCCAAATACCAAACTGCTTGCTGAGAAAATGTATTCTAGGAAACAAAAAATTATCTGTGTTTTTCATGGATGTACTAATTCACTGTGGTAATGTAATGTGGATATTACTGTTTTACTCAGCAACAATGACATTTTCTATACAACAAATATTTACCTAGATATTTATTCCAGTATTTGTAGTGTATATATATATATATATATATATATATATATATATATATATATATATATATATATATATATATATATAGTATGTGTTTAGATTATTTAAATACATATACGTATATTTATATTGTACTCACATATACTGGTATATGTAACACTAATATACAAGTGATTTTATTTTTATTTTACATTTTAACAAAGAAACATGCGTGCAGTAATTATATGTGGAGGCATAATCTCGACAGAAGAACTTACCTGTAAGTGAGTTTTTGCTGGCCTTGTGTAGCTGGTAAGAAGATGCACAGATCATGAAGACGCTGGAGAATGAGGTGAGCTGGTTCTCTGCCCACTTGCTTATCTCTTTCACTCTTTGAAAACTAACTGCATTTAAAATTGTAGGGCATCAGTGGGCGGAGTCAGAGAACTTTCTAGCCACTCCCACTCAGCACAAATGCTGAAAGTTTTGACTATTGTGGCTGCAGGAACCATTTAATCAAAAAACATTATTTTGTTGATCTTATATGTGATTGTTTTTGAAAATCACCAGTAATGGAAATAGATGACAGAGAAAATAAAACGGAATTTTTGAGGAATTTAATTAATACAAACTAATATTAAGTACGGAGCTCCGTAAATAAGTAATAGATTTTTAAAAAATAAAGCAATTTTAATGATTTTACACTGTCTTGAGTAAAACATGTTCTCTATTCCCACTTTTTGAGGCAAATAGAAGAGCCTTTTCACATTTTGTTCAAAGAAGTTTTATTTTTTAATTAAAATTCAAATTTAATTATTATATGCAAATACATACATAGCATATATATATTTGAAATATATAATTTAAATATAAATGAACACATATTAGCCAAAAGAAAAAATATAAAGGAATACATATACATTTGTTATTACATCAGTTATAACATCTATCATGTGTGCAGAGAAACACACTGAAATTAAATTAAGCCAATTAAATTCATAGTGGAAAAAACGATAAAGTGTGATCAAGATCACAAAGGTGATGTCCATAAACAACAATAAAAAATGAACAAAGCTCACTCCAAGTGGAAAAGATGACCGCAAACAAAGCAAATGAGGATGCAAAGGCGCTTTTCCCAGGTGGCGCTCAATATAGAACGGTAATGCAAATGAGCTCAAACGCTACAATCATGGCGAGAGATACCAAGACCGTCACTGTCATTTGACAGTCAAAACCCTTTACACTTCCCTCCGCCATTGTTCATTTACAATTTTCAAGGAAACTGTGCAGAACATCCAGAGAGAAGCCAATCCTTCAGCGGCTCTTTGACTGTCATCGGTTTCCTTTTCAAGACATGAGTGGTTCTGCTGGGAAAACAAACCCTTTCATGGAACACGTTACGGACTTTGAAAGAAGACGAGGACTGGAAGGAAAGGCGTTTTAGTCTGAGCTGATCAGACAGACAGACAGACAGACAGACAGACAGACAGGAGCAGTGACAGCTCTCGGGGGGCTGGGTGTTGTGGTGTTGAGGGATGTGGCTGGTGGCCGTGTGTGTGCTGGCTGCTGAAGTGTGATAAGACTTTATCAAGATTGGAGAGGGAGACTGGAGAATCGTATAAGACAAGCCGCGGCGTTATATGAGCCGTGAAACTTGCACAAGCCGCCCTCAATGGCCTCAGACCCTGGCACTTTCCCTTTTGTTTCGCATTTACACAACAAGCAAGTTATGAGATAAAATGTTGTGACTCCACTGACATATTATCAATAATGCGCAGCGTTTCCTCAGACTCTTTTGCTTCTGGGCGCTAGGGGAAGGTCTTGTAGATCCATCAGGTCAATAGTAGTTCAAATGCTGTCGTCTTCTCACAAGCTTCGAGAAAGGGAAGAGAAACTTTGATGAGACTTTGTAAGAGGAACTCATGCTGAAGCTCAGTTCGTACGTTGAGAGACTGATTTTTGGGGGAACGTTCAAGACTGACACTCTTGATTAGTGGCTGACCAATCAGAGAGTGGCACACACATTCACACTCTCACTCATATCTATGGCCAGTTGTTCAGACTGGAATGTTTATGGACAATGAAAGACTTAGAGACCTGGAGGAAACTCAGACTTGGAGAGAACATTCAGACTCCACACTGAAAGATCCTCGACCGTAGCATAAAGCACCAACAAAAAACAACACAATGCAGCTTATTTCAAGAGTTTGATTGGAATATGTACACACAAAAACCATGACGTGTGACTATGACGGTTTAACTTTCTATTTTTACACACACTGGGACGACTAAGGAATTACACACATATATCAACACGTCTGACTACATCAACCCAAAGGCTTCAATGGAGCCATTATGGCGGATCATGCAAAATCATTTCCAACAGCAAAGAGTGAGGGATGCTTTTTATTTGAGTCTGTTGTCACTAAATTGTCAAAGGTTTCTATTTATAATAAGGTTGTAAGGTTTCGTTTTATTTTTAGTAAAAACTATTTCACGTACAGTAGTCTCCCAGTTAAGCATTACAGAGTAATGACATCCTGGTGTTGCAGGTTTGATAAGATATTTGTTTATATCTAATATTGTTTTGATTTTGATTTCTTTGAATTTAAATGCCTTCAATGTAAAATACAATTACACCAAATATGAATTATTATTAATTAATAAAAATTATTATTATTATTATATCATTTCAACTCACTAGAATGCTAAATCAATGACAATTGTGAACTTTTTTTTTAAGTATTATTATTATTTAAAGTATTTTAGTGTCCCTGATGCAATTTGATTGGCTCGAGGGTTGGGGACCACTGGCTTATATAATGTCCTTATATAATGCACAGACTATGTACCATTTTAGTCCAATGGGGCAAATTCATGACACGTTATGCACCAACGGCGTTTGCGGTCCAGGGATGTGAATAACATTTACTCCCAGTTTATCATCCCTGATCAGTCATGAACCAGGAAGTCTCCAATCCAAGGTGTGAAATGCACAAGGTTCCCAGAGATGCTTGAGTCGGTTAGTGACAGTGGGAAGCGTTGCTGGTCAAGAGGCTGTAAAGGCTGTTAGACAGGCCAGAAGGTCGGGGGAGGCTGTGGCTTCTCAGGCTTGGCTCCAGTTCCAAGGAAACACACTTCCATGAAAGCAAGGCCTTATCTTTGCCTCGCACAGCCAGCTGAGCTCCGTCATGACAGAAGCGCTCAAAGAAACGCCTCCAACCATCTCACTCGTTTTTAAACTCTACGTTACTCTAAAGAAGTTTCTGCTCCTACTGGAAACACGCACAAGTCCATTTGGACTGGCTTTATTGTTTTATTCTAGACTCACAGCACGTCCCATCCAGACTTCACCAGGAAATCATTGTTTGTGTGTTGTCTTATCCCAAAGATAAGTGTGAGTGAGGGAACACAGAATGCTTCTTGTCTGAGGCCTGCAGACATGAACATCACCCAAATAAGTTCCAGCACGTTCTTCACATCAGTACTGGACAGGTAAAGGGTTTATTTTAGTTGAAAGATATTCAAAAGTAAGAGGAATCATAAATAGCTTAGTAATTTTGACTAGGCTTTGGATCTTGGTTTCTTCAAACCAGCTAGACAAAAAAGTGGGTGAGTTTGTCAATGTGGCCGTCAGGGACCTTATCAAAATTGTGCTCTGCATTTATCCATCCAGAGAAGAGACACACACACAAACCCGGAGCAGTGGGCAGCCTTGGAAAGGTCAGTATCTTGCCCTATAGGACAATCTATTGTGAAGCGCACCGGACTGGGTTTTGAACCTGCAACCTCTTGGGCACAAGTCCAACTCCCTAACACTGGAACAAACTGCCACATTATGGATAAATATTGGATACATATGTTTGATCCAGTAAAGAGAAGAGCTCTTTTTAAAGATTTTTGTAAAGACTTTGTAAAGACACATTTAAAACCTAGACAAAGCTTAAGACAACTTAAGACAAAGCTTCTTTTTGGGAAAGCCTTGGAAAAGTAAAATTGACCAATCTTGGAAAGTTTTCCAGAACAGAACTGGCACGAATATGAATAACAAAGTTTTATTAAAGCATAGTTCTTTATAAAAGCAAAGACATAAGTCAATAATATAATAATACTTTTACATATGCAATGGCTTATTTTGATCTATGGTTTCCATGTTTCTAATTTTTCCAAGTCAGACATGCACTTGACTAGTGAGTAGAATAGAATAGAATAGAATAGAGTAGAATAGGATAGGATAGTGCATTTACTTTGTCATTGTATCGCTGGGTAACATTGGGAACGCTACTCTGCTTAGTAAAAAAGAATGAACAATCTGAAAGAAATTATAAAAATATACACTCTGGAAAAATGGAAATTTTTTTTTAAAATAAAATAAAAAAAAGAATATAAATAGTATATATATGTAACCAATTGTATAACAAAACACAAAAAAACAAAATCAAAATATCCATATTGCACAAGTGACTGAAGTGAAAATAAAAGATGCAAAAGGGTGTTCAAAACGCAGTGAAGATTTAATTTGGTTTAAATTTAGAATTTAGAATGAGCGCAATCTATAAATTGGTCCATTCTGCCTTTCATAAATCAGATATAAACTGTTCTCACAGACTCACATTGTGTCCTTGGTTTGTAAGAATGATTAGATATCTGTGTTTTTGCGGCTTAGAGACTTGTTTCTTCCAGAAAGGCCGTACATGTGTGACCCAGGCCACATCATTTTCACAGCAGCACTGGGGAATCCGCCGATGGTTGGTGTTATCAGCGAGGTCATTTAGCTGGAGACATTTTTCAGTTGATGAGTTGTTTTCATACTCACGGTTACAATTTACAGTTTTGGCCTCCACACCCTTAACTGACAGCAGACGCCTCCCTGTCCTCCGACTTCTCCCACACCTTCTTTTCTTTCACATTTCATGTCTATGGGCATTTACAAGTAGAATAAAGTTCAGAAATTTACACCATTGCCCAATTATTAGAGTTTTAAATAAAATAAAAGATAATCTCGTCTGATTGGTTCACCTTGCAGTGGATTGTCAGTCAACTCTGGGCTTTTTTGCTGAATAAGTACTTTTTTGTATGGACTCTGGACTATTTTGATGATTGAAGCATAATTTTTGTCAATCTGTTTAAAGATATGAGGTTTTGACAGTGGACTGACAGAAGATTCTAATTGGAAATTATGTACAGTACCGTGAAAGGTTTTTCAACTTGCTAACACACACACACACACACACACACACACACACACACACACACACACTTTTGTTAATATTTTCGTATCCCCATCGTTTGACAAATATATAAAATTAATTTAAAAATGTGATTCAGCACCTTACATTTGGCGACATTGGCGACATGTAACAGTCAATTAAAATGTAGCAGAGTAAGGAGTACAGATACTCAATCGCAAATGTAGTCAGTAAAAGTCGCTCATATCTTTTTGATACTAAAGTACAAAGTAGCCAACAGTAACTAAGTCAATTTACTCTCAGTACTTTACACAACTGGAAAACACGCGCGCGCACACGCAGAGGCAGATATGCGAACCTGCAACTCCAAACCTTACAACTTTGGTTGCAACCCCTTTACTATTAGGCCAGACCTGTGCGAAGATATTTTGTTAAATAACCGGACTGAGTAAATAAAAGAACAGCCACAAGTACACAGGGAGCTTAAACTGTGTTGTAACGGTACTGGTCGCTGTATTATAGATCTCACCGTGTCTGCCACCTGCTGGTCAGCGAGCGCAATAGCCTCTTAAAAACTTATCAGCCACATGGTTTTGGAAGTTTCTCAGAAAATAGTTAAACTAAACTAAAAAAACGTATCCCTCATTTCCTGAAAACTGCAATAATCTGGAAAACTGAAATTTAGTGAGGACTTTTTATAATGCAAATAAAAATAAAGTATTATAAAATCGCTAGACTATGCATAATTACATTATGCACAACCTCCTTGTTCATTATGTTCAACATTCCACATCCTTGTTCTTTTCCCATAATGCCTCAGTCATCCATAAACGCACAGGCCTCACGACACAAGAAGACACCGAACACAAGTTATATTCCGGTTTCTTTTATAAGTCAAGACAAAAAAGGCAATCAGGAGATGACCGACATGTAAAAACGTTGTACAGGTAAATATATAAAAGGTCAGGCTATCATCTTCACTTCTTGCAGTATGAATGAACTATATTACAATTAGATCCGCACTTGGTGTCACCAAGAAAGGAAACATCACTCATCCTCAGCAACACATGGAGACACACGGGCACATTGAACATTTAGTTTGCATACCTCTCCTGCAGTCAATGAAAAGCAAAAGTCAACTTTACATAGACCAGTTCCTTCACAATCTGGGGCAGAGAAAATTACACAAAGCCATATCGTGATGTGAAAAAAAAACAAAACCACAAAAAAGAAACAAACAAAAAAAAAACATTAGAAGAGGTGAAAAGAAGCTAAGACATCTCTAATTATGGCAGTTTGGTAAACGTTTGGAAACGGGGGGGAAAAAAAAAAGAAGAAAAAAAAAAAAACTGGATTTTTTTCACGATTTTTACACCTTGAGGTTTGGCATATGCAAACAGAGTAGAAGTGAGCGCATGGTACGCAGTAAACAAAGTAAAAGCCCTTCAGATCCGCTGCGGTTCTAGCACAATCACTTGGATCTAACACTTGATTCCGAAAGTCCTGCCACAAAACCTTAGATTCGACAACAAAACTATAAAAATAATGACGATGGGAGTTAAAAAAAAAAAAAAAACAACAAAACATACACACAGGAGAAGAGCTTTAAAAATACAAAAATAAACTACACAAGATCTTCTCCGTCTCTTGCTAATTTTTTTTAGTACGTTTTCATTTTTTTCTGTTTTTTTTTGGGGGGGTTTTGGTTTAACGTTTTCTCTCTGAATCGTTCTAGCGAAGTGCGTCTTGGCGACTTTCGCGGCGGCCGTTTCTGCACCAGCGTAACCAGGACGACGAGTGTAGACCTCGACGACCAAAACCTCCTGCTGCAGTTCATTGCTCTCAAAAGAAAATATGCCCTCTTGTCTGAGCACAAGTGCTTTGTTTGCTTTCCCGGTTCGGTCTCGTGACCCTACAAGAAATGAACGTCCTGACCCGTCGTGCTCTTGAAAAAAGCCTGTTCCTAAACTCCACAGCTGAAGAGTCCAACTAACAGAACAAACATTGCAAATATATTAGGACAGATCTTTAAACTACTGAAGCGAGATACGTGTTGAACGAAATGGGAAGAGCAAAAAGGAAGACTACAATGGAAAAGCACGTTTCTGAGTATTTTTTTGGTTGCTCCCATGGGAAAAAAAACCTCTCCATTCGTGCTATTAAAATGGAAAAAGATTTCCCTAGAAACATTATTTTCTCATTTAAAACAATTTCATTGCTGATTTGTGCTGTTTTAATGGATGGTTACAGTTGAAGACTTGAGTAAGTGTTGAGAACTGGGAAAAAAGCCAGACGGAGGTTGGAGGAAGGAGCTCATTGGTCCATTCTTGATTTCTTTGGACCAATCCCTTTTCTGCAATCATACGCACATGTTTTTTTTTTGTTTTTTTTTTAATCAATTACCTTTTCAGTTGTACATATTTGCTTGTAAAATCTGCTTATAACTCACGCGTCTGGTGAAGAAATGGCCCTTTTTGAGGCAGGCTTTGCGGACAGGCCATCTTTACTGGACTCTGTAAAATAAGTTATAAAACATCATTAAATCAAATCAAGTAGAAGACTGTCCCACAAAAGCCACAATATAAAGTCTAGCAAAAAGTACTGGACAGAAATATGAGACATACCCTCAATAAAAACGCATCAATAGTGTGTAGCTTCACTCTCAATCGCAGAGCAGCCGTGTAAACCATGTTACTTAGATTTAGCTACTAGTAGATATATTTTGCCTTTTGACAATCAACCATTGACAATCTCACTCACTTTTTGTGCTTTTTCTTAGTCGTTTTGAATGTGGATGTCTGTAAATGTACTCGAGTATTGAGCAGAAAGGTAAGAGAGCAAGTTTGTCAGATTGGCCTAAAATTGGTTTAAGAGTCTTTTCTGTGTGTATGACAGGGTTGTTTAGCAAGAGTGTTGTGTGTGTGTGTGTGTGTGTGTGTGTGCACGCGAGAGAAAGAGAAAAATGGAATTGGTATGGAATTGGTCTAAGATTCCAGTGGCTTGAATCAGATCAAGAACACAAAAAATTATAGTGCTAAAATTAGCTGAAATTGCTGAAACTTTAAACTTGACAGGGCACGAAAAAATGAAGTGGAATACTTTACCCTGCAGCCATCGCACTTGAGTAGCTGGGCCATAACCCTTCTCATTACGTGCTGCAATGCGGAAGATGATGGCGGGTTTGGTGGTGTAGTCTATGTGGGCATTAGACAGGCTGGAGGTCTGGACCAGACAGGAAGGACTGGGGCCACAATAAACTCTCATGAAGGCCAGCTGAGCCGGCGTGGAGGGCTTCGCCTCGGTGGTCTGGCTGCTCTGGATGGCCAGGTACACAGAGTATTCCGTGATCTTCCCAGAAGTCATGGATGGAGGCTCCCATGTGAGATGTGCACCATCTGGACTCTAGTACAGAAAAAAAAAAAGTGTTCCACAACGTTAAACTCAAACACAACTCAAAAATACAAGATTAGAGTCGTTTAAACAAACCTTGCTTATTTTAATAGCACAAGGTGCACCAGGGAAGCCTGGTAAACAGGTCTTAAAAGCAGATATTTCTGAAAAGGTTCCGCGACCACATGTGTTTATCCCCGCCACTCTGAACTTATACGCCGTTCCGGGTTGAAGCTCCACTTTCTTCATCTGACTGTAGTCGGGAACTGCACCAGAATCGTCCTGGATCACATGATTTTTTTAGAATTACCTTTTAAACTTTTAAAAGTGTAAATCTGCATTTAAACTTCTGCATGAAGTGGCATCTCACCTCAACATAAGGGGAGTCATCAGCGGGCATGTAAAAATGAGTTACAACCATGTTAGTCGTCTTGACGATGCCGACGTCAAACCACTGGTTCTCTTTCTTCACTTGGGGTTTGATGGAAATCGTGGATGGATTTGGTTTCTGTGAGGGATAGAAAAAAACTCATTAAGACACAAACATCACAATCCACAAATGATGCTGAATATATGAACAACGTACCCCGGCTTCAATTCCGTTAGCCACTTCAGTGAGGGAGGAAGCAGCTTGTATCTTCACTGGACTGGCGATGACTGCGTGCGCCAATGTGCTGGACGGAGCCAAAGCTACAACAGCAAATGTAAGAAATAAAAATCATTGAACATCATCGCTAGAAAACAAGTTTACAATTAATAATAAAAAAATAATCATTACTTCAGACTCAATTTTATAATCAGACAAGTCACTGTCAAAACTGCTAAAAACAGTCATCATGTAAAACATGTGTGTGTGTGTGTGTGTGTATAAAAATAAAAGCTTTATGTTTTTTAGATTGAATACCTTGTAACATTCAGTACATTAGCTCAGTTACAATAAAACAGTTTTATGCAATGGTTACATTGCAAAGTGAACATAAAAACTAGACTTCAAACTAGGCACTTTACCCACATCACTTGAGTCACTTTACCTCAACCAGCTAGAGTTATTGTATTTCATTCATATTTTTATATCTCTCTCTTAACTGCATCCCCTCCCCCAAACCTTGTTTGTACAATGAATAATGTGTATATGACAAATAAAATTGGAATTTGATTTGAAAAATATTTTCCAGGAAAAACAGAATTCTGCGATAAAACACTTTTAAATGTAAAGTTCAGACAAAACCACGTTCTTTCTGGTATTAAAAACAATTTTACATGTTTGTAGAACATGTTTGTACAGTTATTTGTAGAAACGTACTCTCTGCCGAAGTCTGAGGCAGCAATCCAGCCACTGCACTAGTGACGGCAGCAGCCATTTCATTATGCCCGTTGCTTTCAGAGGAAGGATCATTGAGGCTGTCGGCTGGAGCCAAACCCTCAGTGGGCAGATTGGCCTGAGCGGCAGCTTGCTGCTGGGCGGCCTGGAGCTGTTGCTGCTGCTGAACCAGAGCGGCTAGTTCCTGTGGGGTCAGAACTATGGGGATGGTGTGGGTCTGGTGGGCATCTCCTCCGCTTTCCCCAGAGTCTAATGAAGGACAAGAAATAAAAGAGTTAGACTGAACATCCACCAGGACTGATGTTGAATGACGACGTCAGCGGTGCCACTCACTCAGGACGGCTTGCTGTGCCGCCTGGAGAACAGCCTGGATGGCGAGAGCCTGGGCTTCTTCCGTGGCTGCGGCCTGGGCTGCCGCTTCCGCCGCTGCAGTGACGGCCAGCTCTTCTGGGGTCAGACCGGTGACCATCAGTGTGGTGGACTGTCCTTCTGACATCAGCTCTGGCGGCAAAGCCAAGGCCTCGGCATCCTGGGATGAAGCTGACTCGACCCCTTCCATCTACAACAATAACAGCAGCATCCAGACTTTAGCACAGGAAGCCTTTCGTTCTTACTACAAAACAAAACTACAGTGGTACATCAACTTAGGAAAGCAATCCGTGCCAAGAGCCGTTTCGACAAGCAAGAAATTTCGTTAGCCAAGCTGCTTTTTACAGAATATTGGGAAAAAAAATGTAATGAAAAAACATGTTATGTAACAGTTATTTTGGAAGGTGTTTATAAAAGTATAACAATACAGTGGACGATCTCACATGAACGATTGTTTATGCTTGAAAACACACGCCACTCAAATCCTTGACAATGTTGCAATCTCGCAAGAGTGATTGTTTGTTTGTTAGCAAAAATGTAAAAAAGCAATTTTAGACTTGTTTCTTTTAATAACTGTAAAGATTTAACAGTAATGTCAACAGAATTCAAACTACTTCACCTCCGCAGCTTGGAGCTGTTCCTGAGCCGTTTCTCCCACTGCAATACCAGACGCCTCTTGTTCCATTGGCAGGTCCCCAGTATCTGCCTGACCCTCCTGCATCGAAACCGCAATGGCTTCTCCTTGAAAGTCGCTTGGTAGAGAAGCTGCCTGGAAGTCACTGGGAAGAGCTTCAGCAGGAGCCTCCGCCTGGAACTCTTCCTGCATGGTGACCGCTTCTGCTTCAGCTTGACCTTCCGCCTGCGAGGACTCAGCCTCGGAGCTCTCCATGACGACAGGCTCAACACAAGCCTCAGAAGACGACTCGGTGATGGAGGAGATAGACTAGGGGAAGATCGCTCATCAACTCATCTGTGCTTGGGAACATTTTTTGTTAATATTATAGAAGAAGATGTGCTTACTGGAACAGCGGGACCGGGCAGAGGAGTAGCTTGTGTGACTGTAGTGATGGCTCTGCTCTGGGACGCCACAGTGGACGGCAAGGCCTCGGCGCTCGTGGAAGATTCGGACGCTTCACCACTCTGTTGTACTGAAAGAACAATACATGAAATGAAGGCCATCAACCTCAAATTCAGCAACTTCTAGGAGCAATAATGTCTGATCATGTATTTCGTTTTACCGAGTTTACTGAGAACTTTGTAATACTTTGAAGTTGGCCCGGAATTAAACATCACAACAAAGGTATTTTTTCCTAAGATATTCTTTCCCAAAACCAACTAAATTTGATGAACATCCTCTGCTTCCCAACTTGCACTTACTTTTAGGGGCAGAACAACCAAACAAAGTAAAAAAATAATAACAATAAATTGGCCTCTTATCTTATACCTAAATTAACGGTCAAATTACCTGTTGGTCAAGATTTGTAGACTTGCATTTAAAAAGAATGACTCAAAAAAAAATTTATTGCTGTATTAACTCGCTTGTGAGTACAAATCTTTCTGACACTTTCTTGACTCCGTGCTCACACATCTTAAGTTACGCATGTATGCAAATCGCGTTGCTCGCACACAAATCTTTTTGACACTAATTTGATCCCATAGCATGGCATAGGGAAAAACAAACGCCTGCGTGCCACGTCTTCTGAAAGATTTAATTTGATTCATGACAGTTATTTTAATTACCGCTTACAAGTCTCGGTTACCGTATTTTCTGGACTATAAGCCGCACCTGTATATAAGCCGCACCCCTCTATTTTCGAAAAAAAAAAATAAAAAAAAACATAAACAAGCCGCACCTGCATCCACTCTATTAAAAAAAGTTCCCTTTCCAGTTGTTCACTGGACACTACTGGGGACAACATTACGTGACAGGGAACAAGGTTTTAGTCAAAACTTGGAGAGTTTTGCAAGCCACAGATATGTATGTACCATATGTTTTTGGATTCGATTTTTTTTCTTTATTACATATGTTCACGGAT